>JAODAL010010274.1:0-106061 GCA_025379985.1 Phyllomedusa bahiana
CCCCCAACCTAAAGGAACGAGGGAAAAAGTATCCCATCCGAGAAGGCTTACAAATATTAATGGCACATCCTGCTCTGCAGTTTCCACATCGCTTTTTCACATTGGTGCCATTTGTCTATGCACGATACTTTTTCACCACTGCAGAACATGAGCAGTTCACAAACTGCGGTTTCATAAATACCGCCACCCTTGGCCCCAATTATCATCCATTTTACCCCTTTAATTGATAAGCAATGAGGGATATATGTGCAGACAGCCTATCACACACCTTATATACCCACCAACCCCAATCACCACTTGTGACTTCCTTCATGAGCTATGTGCTGCCGAAGTCAAATGTCGGAAGTGGACATAATCATAATGCTCAACTGTGTAATTAGTGAATAAGATTGAGTTTGAGGAAAAATTTAGATTTTGAGGTAGAATTGAGGCGTCCAGAAAAATGAGGGATAAACAAAATAATAACATGGAGTTTCCTTTTAAAAGCTGTAAACCCTAAAAAACTTTCCCAGTGGCTGACCCTATACAGATTCCTGTGACTGACCGAAAGACCAACCGCCTGCTGCCCACTCCGTAATAACCTAATAATGATCCAGAAGCTGAGAAGATGGATTTGATTGTTACTTCAATAAATCTTAATGGGATTATGGTATTTTTGTGATTTTATAAGCCACGTCCACCGCACATGGAGTCAATGAAGTCAACTTTGAGGAGAGTTCAAGAGATCGAGGGTGAGGTCAGCAGAGTCATCATGTGTTATAGATTTAGCGTGACTGGTGTCCGTCACAGCTGCCAGCTCTGCCGCTCCAGAGCCCACCTCTCAATAAGGTGTAATTAAGATGCCCCATATGTCACACACATTCCTGGGATTAATGACTCAGCACTGGACCTCGCCCCAGGGTGACTCAACTAGAGGCTAGGGATAAAGGTGAATCAGGGCCGGACTGGGAATAAAAATCAGCCCTGGCACAAAGCCCCCAGCAGCCCACATACAATATCCGCTTACAAAATGTCCCTTGTTCTCGCACCTCGCCACTGTCTAAAATAAACTACACTATAAAGCTGCTTTCATATGGAGAGTTTTTGTTGCGTTTTTGATGCATTTTGTGCAGAAAGGCAGAGCAGTTAATGCTGTACATTTCTGCACAAAAAAAACGCATCAAAAAATGCACCAAAACTGCTCCGTGTGAGAGCTCCCTACATACAAGCAAGAAAGAAACAGTGGTGCAGAGAAACCCCTCGTCACAGAGTCAGGTGTGCACTTGCTTTACAATCCGGGACAAGCCCACACTGACACTACATAAGCACCAACATAACCTACAATCCCACCAATCACATCTCCAGTAGTCAGGTCACCATCATATGAATACAGCACTGATTCATCACAGAAGTAAATGACCCCTGACAGCAGGGACTCACAGAAGTCATCTCTGATGGGAGTTGTTCTCTTCTCCTTTTCTTCTTTCTCTGTCCAGTACAGCATGCAGTGTCCTCTTCTAGTGGTCACTACTCGTCCCTGTAGAATTTACCACAAATACATATTAGACTCCTCTCTTTTCCAGCACTTTCCTATCAATTCCCCAAACAGCGTATGTTAGACCCTAAAAATTAGAAATTAAAAAATGTCAGATAAGTGGCATGTAAATAGGTAGACCCCATTAGACAGGCAGGGCCAGTATGTAGATAGGCAGGGCCAGTATGTAGGCAGGCAGGGCCAGTATGCAGGCAGACAGGGCCACTTATAGGCAGACAGGGACAGTATATAGGCAGGCAAGAACCGTATATGGGTAGGCAGGGCAGTGTATAGGTAGACAGGGCTATTATAGGCAGCCAGGGCAGGGTATAGGCAGCCAGGGCAGGGCATCATATAGCAGGGCAGGGTATTAGGTAGCCAGGCAGGGCATCATATAGCCAGGCAGGGTATAGGTAGCCAGGGCAGGGTATAGGTAGCCAGGCAGGGTATAGGTAGCCAGGCAGGGTATAGGTAGCCAGGGCAGGGTATAGGTAGCCAGGGCAGGGTATAGGTAGCCAGGGCAGGGCATCATATAGCCAGGGCAGGGTATAGGTAGCCAGGGCAGGGCATCATATAGCCAGGCAGGGTATAGGTAGCCAGGGCAGGGCATCATATAGCCATGGCAGGGTATAGGTAGCCAGGGCAGGGCATCATATAGCCAGGGCAGGGTATAGGTAGCCAGGGCAGGGCATCATATAGCCAGGGCAGGGTATAGGTAGCCAGGGCAGGGCATCATATAGCCAGGCAGGGTATAGGTAGCCAGGCAGGGTATCATATAGCCAGGGCAGGGTATAGGTAGCCAGGGCAGGGCATCATATAGCCAGGGCAGGGTATAGGTAGCCAGGGCAGGGTATAGGTAGCCAGGGCAGGGCATCATATAGCCAGGGCAGGGTATAGGTAGCCAGGGCAGGGCATCATATAGCCAGGGCAGGGTATAGGTAGCCAGGGCAGGGCATCATATAGCCAGGGCAGGGCATAGGTAGCCAGGGCAGGGCATCATATAGCCAGGCAGGGTATAGGTAGCCAGGGCAGGGCATCATATAGCCAGGGCAGGGTATAGGTAGCCAGGGCAGGGCATCATATAGCCAGGGCAGGGTATAGGTAGAAAGGGCAGGGCATCATATATCCAGGTCAGGGTATAGGTAGCCAGGGCAGGGTATCATATAGCCAGGGCAGGGTATAGGTAGCCAGGGCAGGGCATCATATAGCCAGGCAGGGTATAGTTAGCCAGGCTGGCTATAGGTAGCCAGGGCATGGCATCATATAGCCAGGGCAGGGTATAGGTAGCCAGGGCAGGGCATCATATAGCCAGGGCAGGGTATAGGTAGCCAGGGCAGGGCATCATATAGCCATGGCAGGGTATAGGTAGCCAGGGCAGGGCATCATATAGCCAGGGCAGGGTATAGGTAGCCAGGGCAGGGCATCATATAGCCAGGGCAGGGTATAGGTAGCATGGGCAGGGCATCATATAGCATGGCAGGGTATAGGTAGCCAGGGCAGGGGTATCATATAGCCAGGGCAGGGTATAGGTAGCCAGGGCAGGGCATCATATAGCCAGGCAGGGTAGAGATAGCCAGGGCTGGCTATAGGTAGCCAGGGCATGGCATCATATAGCCAGGGCAGGGTATAGGTAGCCAGGGCAGGGCATCATATTGCCAGGGCAGGGTATAGGTAGCATGGGCAGGGCATCATATAGCCATGGCAGGATATAGGTAGCCAGGGCAGGGCATCATATAGACAGGGCAGGGTATAGGTAGCCAGGACAGGGCATCATATATCCAGGCAGGTTATAGGTTGCCACGGCAGTATATAGTTAGCCATGGCATCATATAGCCAGGCAGGGTATAGGTAGCCAGGGCAGGGTATAGGTAGCCAGGGCAGGGTATAGGTAGCCAGGGCAGGGCATCATAGAGCCAGGGCAGGTAATAGGTAGCCAGGGCAGGGCATTATATAGCCAGGCAGGGTATATGTAGCCAGGGCATGGCATCATATAGCCAGGGCAGGGTATAGGTAGCCAGGGCAGGGTATAGGTAGCCAGGGCAGGGCATCATATAGCCAGGCAGGGTAGTGGCAGCCCAGGCAGGGCAGCATTAAGCCCGGGCAGGGTATAGGTAGCCAGGCAGGGTATAGATAGCCAGGGCTATTATAGGTAGCCAGGGCAGGGTATAGGTTGACAGGCAGGGTATAGGTAGCCAGGGCAGTATATAGGTAGCCAGGCAGGGTATAGGCAGCCTGGGCAGGGTATAGGTAGCCAGGGCAGTATATAGGTAGCCAGAGCAGGGTTTACGTAGCCAGGTAGGCTATAGGTAGCCAGGGCAGGGCTATTATAGGCAGCCAGGTACAGTAAGTAGTTTAAAAAAATATATATATATAATACTCACCCGCTGTCCCGTCCTCTTCACCTGCTCCGGAGCCGGTGGCCGCTCACTGCAGAGTGCGGGCGGCGGAGCGGGCACGCGACGACGTCATTACATCGCGCGCCTGCCCCGCGGCCTCCTGGGAGCTGAACAGACGGGATCAGTAGACTCGGGGGAGCCTGTCGGGACTCGGGGCCCGCCGGGGGGGAACACCGTCCTCCTCGGCGGGCGATCCGAGCCGGCCCTGAGGCCCGGACGCCAGCGGCCCGCCGGGCAAATGCCCGGTTTGCCCTATGGTGAATCATTTAGTTTATTCTCCATGTGAAGAAAGATGTGACTTAAGTTTGACCATAGCATAAAACAAGACACAATGATTAAAGCTGAATGCCATATTTATTAATGAATCACATATAGTTACATAGTTATTAGGGCATGTTCACACGGCGTTTTTGGACGAGGTTTTCGGAGCGTTTCCTCACCCAAAACTTCGTCCAAACCACATCAAAACCTCGCCTGAAACACGCTTCTTCAGACGAGGTTTTTGACGAGGCTTTGATCAGGTTTTGATCAGGTTTTCAATCAGGTTTTTGACGAGGTTTTCACCCATACAAATGAATAGCCAGGACAAAAACCGCACCGAAAACTGCGCCTAAACCGCGCCTACAAAGAGCTTCAAGAATTGAAATGACACTACTTTTTCATTGCTTCCAAAGAAGTGTGTAAAAACCTTGTCGTGTGTGAACTACAACGAGGTTTTACATAGGAATCAATTAAATGGACTGGGGGCGTTTTGGAAGCAATTTGGGCGAGGAAACACTCTGAAAACCTCGTCCAAAACCTCATCCAAAAACGCTGTGTGAACATGCCCTTACAGGTGAAATAAGACCAGGTTTATACTATGTTAGTGACTACATTCGAGGTATCCATTGGAGTACAGTGAAAAAGGTATCCTGGCGAATACTGAGATGTAGCCACAATATCACCATAGAGAGTAATAGAGCATTAATAGAGCGAATGTAGTCCTATGTGGGCTATGTTTACCCTACTTCCTGGCAGCATAGACTTTTCAAGAAGGACTCAAAAGGAAAGTAAACTACAATAAGTCTCGCAGAGAAAGCGCATACCACTGGGAAATAGAGCAGATGCTGCCTACAGAGTACTACGTTTGCTCTCTTAATCCCTGTAAGGCTGCTGCGATTTTTTTTTTTTACACTACACCAATAGATATCTCAAACATAGTCCTCAATGTTATGTGAACACGGCCGAAGACATATGCCCAACAGGTTCAACCAAGGGTGAAAGGAAGGGGAATGGGTGATTTTAAACCTTTATTTCCCCTACTGATCCAAAAATATGGGAATTATAAAGTATGAACTAATTTGTCCTAAAAGGAATAGTTTATTCTTTATCTTAAGTGGCAATCAGACTGGATCTACATTATAACAACAATTCTATAATGTCTGCCTAAGTGTTCATTTTTTTTTTAGCCTTTTATGAAGCCCTCAACTGTTCTTCCTATGACCAGCTCTTGAGGCAGAAATTCTACAGATTCTCAGTTTTTATGGTAAAGATGACTAGTCCCTCTGGAGACTGAACCTTTTTCTCTCCAGATAGAGGGAGTACCGCCTTGTGTTTTGAGAGTTTTACATGGGACAGCTTTTCACCATATTTTTGTATGGGCCATTTTTACAGTACTTACAAAAAGACACGTATATTTGGATTTGGTTGGAATTTCAATATGAATATAAAATCTCTTGACTTTTTTTTAAAATTAACTAAATGAGACCATCTCTTAACTTTAGGTGCACATGTCCAACTGTTCAATGTTTCAGTACTTTTTGCATAACTTGCTGATCTCTTCAAGGCACTTAATGGCAAAATTCACAACAGGTGTTTGATCCCTGAGTCAACCAATAAATGTAAGGAATCAATTTGAATTGGGATTTAAACAGTCCTCATCATCATGCTGTTCACATTTTGACATCATGAAACCAAGACAACACCTTACAATCGATCAACAGTACCTCGTCATTGCGAGGAAGTGGCCACTGAGCTTAGAGTGTCACAGAGTGTCATCAGCAGGTTGCAACAGCGATACAGAGAGACTGGAAGAGCCACAGAAAGGTAAAGAAGTGAATGTCTTTTAGCTGCATCACACACTGATGACGCTTCATTGTAAACAATGCTCTGCGGAACCGGATGATGGATGCCACACAACTCCAGGCACGTTTAAGTGAGGTAAGAGGCAACCAAATGTCACATCAGATCATTCATAAACATTTATATCACCATGGTCTGCGTGCTAGATGACCTGACCACACCACCAGATACAGGCATCATCGTCCTGCATGAGCCAGGGAGCATCTATGCTGGACGAGGGACCAGTTGTCCTCATTACTGTTCAGTGATGAAAGTTTATTCACTCTGAACAGAAATGATGGCCGCCAACAATGCTGGAGACATCAAGGAGAAACGTATGCATTATCCAAGTCAGGTACTGGTCAGGTACCATAAAGAAAGAAATTCCAGCACTCATGCTCCAGATGAAAAAATCTGAGTAAAAAGCAATTTATTGAAAAAACATTAAAAAACACGATATAAAATCATGGAAAAAGCTACAAAGTTTACGCGTTTCAAGCTGCCGACATAGCTCTTAGTCGTTGTTACAGCTTTCCTGTCATGTTTTTGAATATTTTTTCAATAAAGTGTGTTTTACTCAAATTTTTTTTCACCTGGAGCACGAGTGCTGGAATTTCTCTTTCTTTATGGTACCTGACCAGTACCTGACCTGGATGATGCATACCTCTCTCCTTGATGTCTACAACATCATTGGCAACCAGCATTTCTGTTCAGAGTGAATAAACTTTCATCACTGAACAGCAATGAGGACTACTGGTCCCTCGTCCAGCGTAGATGCTTCCTGGCTCATGCAGGACAATGATGCCTGTATCTGATGGTTTGGTCAGGTCTTCTAGCATGCAGACCATTGAACAGCTGGACATGTGCATTTTAAACTTAAAAGATGGACTCATTTAGTTCATTAAAAAAAAATAAAAATCAAGAAATTTTATGTTCATCCTGAAATTGTAACCAAAAGCCAAGTATCCCTAACTTTTTGTAAATAGTGTATACTTATGTAGGGGCTGTTGCAAGGAGACTGTACACCCAGGGGGCAGGTGTATGGATCTGTGGCTAGTAGTAGACTGACTGGTGGTGTGCTGAGATATGTGATGCTGTGATGATGGAGCTTTGGTTTTTTACCTTTCTCTCTCTTGTTATAAAGCTTCTTTGCTTCTGTGAGTATTTTTCCTATTTCTTGGCCTGTTGTCTCCAGCCTTTGCCTCCCTCTGCTTCACTGCCGGCTAGATTGCAGATGACTTCCTATATCTGAACACTGGAACACTCAACAATAAATGCACCTATAACTGAGACTCCCTCTTATATTCCTACAGCCCCTCCCTTCTCCTTCCCAGGATACCATGGTATCTTTCTATCCTAATTAGATGCAAGCTAAGCAGTGCTGTTGGTGCTTAAAGCACAAAAACTTAATAAAAGTATATTATCACAATCATCATCATCAACAAAAAAAAACATATATTACACCCCAAAATATACAGGAACAGTGGCGTTGCTAGGGTCCCAAAACACCCGGGGCCCGGGCCCTTTGTGTTTTGCTCAGTAGGACTGGGTTCACACGGCATTTTTCGCGCCTCATTGTGAACTGCGGATGTATTTTTACAGAGAAAAAAACTTCTATTTCTGTCACTAATTTTCTGCACATTCCACATAGACCCCGTCCATCTCCTCAGCAGTCACTGTACAATGAAAATCAGCCCTGACAAATCTGCTTTTTCAAAACCGCTCACCTCCATATGACAGTGCAATACCCCTAAATAACAGTCACCAAAAATCCACCGATACATGGAGCAAATCTACCAGACAACTCATTGCTACTAAAAAAAAAATTCCTACAAAACCAATACCCAAAACTATTTACTTAACTATTTACTATACTACTTAAGGATCAAATAATCCTGCCAGACCCTGACCGAACGCAACCCCCACATGTGACTATCAGCTGTACACAGGCTCTGATTACATATACCACCGCCATACAGTGACCAGATAGTGGTAGATACTAGTTATATGTAGATGCTCAGCAGAAATATAAGTGATTACACTGTAGTTACAATTAGTGACTTACAGGAGACGTCTTTTCTGATCAGCGTCGTTCACCTTCCCGTTTCTTCTCCATCCGGTTCACACCTTGCTGCTTTCTTCCGGCCAATACTCGTCCCTGCAGATTTGGACACAAATATCTTAGAATCCTCACATTTCCAGCAGCTCCTTACTTATAGGTATATTAGTCCCTCAGATAGGTAGGTGTATAGGTTCCCTCAGTTAGGTAAGTATATAAATATAGGGTCACTTAGGCAGGTATAAAGTCACTCTCAGGCAGGTATATAGATAGAGCGTCACTCTCAGACAGGTATATAGATATAGGGTTACTCTCAAGCAGGTATATAGATATAGGGTCACTCTCAGGCAGGTATATAGATATAGGGTCACTCTCAGGCAGGTATATAGACATAGGGAACTCTCAGTCAGGTATATAGATATAGAGTCACTTTCAGGCAGGTACATAGATATAAGGTTACTCTCTGGCAGTATATATAGATATAAGGTTACTCTATGGCAGTATATATAGATATAGGGTTACTCTCTGGCAGTATATATAGATATAGGGAACTCTTAGGCAGGTATATAGATATAGAGTCACTATCAGGCAGTTATATAGATATAGGGTCACTCAGGCAGGTATATAGATATAGGGGCTCGCAGGCAGGATAGAGGGGCTCTCAGGCAGGATATATGGGCTCTCAGGCAGGATATAGGGGCTCTCAGGTAGGATATAGGGGCTCTCAGGTAGGATATAGGGGCTCTCAGGCAGGATATAGGGGCTCTGAGGAAGTATACGGGGGCTCTCAGATAGGATATAGGGGCTCTCAGGCAGGATATAGGGGCTCTCAGGCAGTATACAGGGGCTCTCAGGAAGGATATAGGGGCTCTCAGGTAGGATATAGGGGCTCTCAGGCAGGATATAGGGGCTCTGAGGCAGTATACGGGGGCTCTCAGGAAGGATATAGGGGCTCTCAGGCAGGATATAGGGGCTCTCAGGCAGTATACAGGGGCTCTCAGGAAGGATATAGGGGCTCTCAGGCAGTATACAGGGGCTCTCAGGAAGGATATAGGGGCTCTCAGGCAGGATATAGGGGCTCTCAGGCAGTATACGGGGGCTCTCAGGTAGGAAAAAGGTGCACTCAGGCAGGATAAATGGGCTCTCAGGCAGTATAAAGGGGCTCTCAGGCAGGATATAGGGGCTCTCAGGTAGGATATAGGGGCTCTGAGGCAGTATACGGGGCAGGGGCATCGCTAGGCAGATTCATTCGGGGCACGAGCCCCGAATGAATCTGCCTGTGCCCCGAGTCTCGGCGGCTCCAGGCCGCTGCGGTGGGCCTGGAGCGCACCTCAGTGCGGGCGGTGCCCGCCGATCTCTCTGACTGTGCGGCCGTTTCCTATCGGCCGCGCAGTCAGAGTCGGGGAGGAGGCAGGACGGATCATTCCCGTCCTGTCTGCTCCCCAGTATGTATCAGCGCTTGCTGAGCGCTGTACATACACGTGGGCGTCACAGGGGGCGTGACGCGCCGCTGTCATCACCCCCCTGCGACGCTGGGATCCTCTGAGCCGGCAGCTCTGCCGGCCGAGGAGGTCCCGTGCCCCGCGAGACGGCGTAAGCAGCGTGATGACATCATGCTGCTTACACCTCTCTCAAGCTGCAGGACCAGGACGCGCGGGCCGGGCTCATTAGGTAAGTAGTTTTTTTTTTATTTTATTAGCTACAGGGCGGGCATGTGTGGCTACAGGGGGCATATGGCTACAGGGGAGGCATGTGTGGCTACAAGGGGGGCCATATGGCTACAGGGGAGGGCATGTGTGGCTACAAGGGGGGGCATATGGCTACAGGGGAGGCATGTGTGGCTACAAGGGGGGCATATGGCTACAGGGGGCATATGGCTACGGGGGGGGGGCATGTGGGGCTACAGGGGGCATATGGCTACGGGGGGGGCATGTGGGGCTACAGGGGGCATATGCCTACGGGGGGGGACATGTGGGGCTACAGGGGGCATATGGCTACGGGGGGTGGGGCTACAGGGGGCATATGGCTACAGGGGAGGGCATGTGTGGCTACAAGGGGGGGCATGTGTGGCTACAAGGGGGGGCATGTGTGGCTACAAGGGGGGGCATGTGTGGCTACAGGGGGGGCATGTGTGGCTACAGGGGGGGCATGTGTGGCTACAAGGGGGGGCATGTGTGGCTACAGGGGGCATATGGCTACGGGGGGGGCATGTGGGGCTACAGGGGGCATATGGCTACGGGGGGGCATGTGGGGCTACAGGGGGCATATGGCTACAAGGAGGGGCATGTGTGGCTACAAGGGGGGGCATATGGCTACAGGGGGGGCATGTGGGGCTACAGGGGGCATATGGCTACGGGGGGGGCATGTGGGGCTACAGGGGAGGGCATGTGTGGCTACAAGAGGGGGCATATGGCTACAGGGGGGGCATGTGTGGCTACAAGGGGGGGCATATGGCTACAGGGGGGGCATGTGGGGCTACAGGGGGTGCATTTGGGGCTACAGGGGGGGCATGTGTGGCTACAGGGGGCATATGGCTACAGGGGGGTGCATGTGTGGCTACAGGAGAGCATGTCACTGGCTACAGGGGGCCTATATGGCTAAGGGGGCATGTCACTGGCTACAGGGGGCCTATATGGCTAAGGGGGCATGTCACTGGCTACAGGGGGCCTATATGGCTAAGGGGGTATGTCACTGGCTACAGGGGGCCTATATGGCTACAGGGGGCATGTCACTGGCTACAGGGGGCATATTATGTGGCTATGGGGGCAGTAACGTGGCTACAGAGGGCTAATCACCTGACTACAAGGAGCATATTACTGGCTAAAGGGGGCAGTAACCTGGCTAGAGGGGCTAATAACCTGGCTAGAGGGGGCTACAACCTGGCTACAGTGGGCTACTACCTGGCTATAGGGGGCAAATATTTACCTACAAGGGGGTAATTATTACCATTTGGGGCACTATAGATGGGGATTTTGTATAGAGATAGGAAATTGTAGAGAAATGCTGATAAAATGAGGAGTCTAAGATGTTTGTTTTGTAAATTTTTCAGTGAAGAGTTCTGGACGGTAGAAGACATCATGGCGTCTGGGACAGATGGAGAAGAAGAAGAGAAAGAGAACAACTCTTTAGAGACGTCTCCTGTAAGTCACTAAATATAACTGCAGTGTAATCATTTATAGTTCTCCTGAGCGTCTACATACAAAGGTTTTTTTCTCTGTAAAAATACATCCGCAGTTCACAATGAGACGCAAAAAATTCCGTGTGCACCTGGCCCTACTCAGAAAAACTTAAGGGCCCGAGCCCCGGGTGTTTTGGGACCCTAGCAACGCCCCTGATACGGGGGCTCTCAGGAAGGATATAGGGGCTCTCAGGCAGTATACAGGGGCTCTCAGGAAGGATATAGGGGCTCTCAGGAAGGATATAGGGGCTCTCAGGCAGTATACAGGGGCTCTCAGGAAGGATATAGGGGCTCTCAGGTAGGATATAGGGGCTCTGAGGCGCTCAGGAAGGATATAGGGGCTCTCAGGCAGTATACAGGGGCTCTCAGGAAGGATATAGGGGCTCTCAGGCAGTATACAGGGGCTCTCAGGCAGGATATAGGGGCTCTCAGGTAGGATATAGGGGCTCTCAGGCAGGATATAGGGGCTCTGAGGCAGTATACGGAGGCGCTCAGGAAGGATATAGGGGTTCTCAGGCAGCATAAAGGGGCTCTCAGGAAGGATATAGGGGCTCTCAGGCAGGATATAGGGGCTCTCAGGCAGGATATAGATATAAGGGCACTCAGGAAGGTAAACTCCATTAAAAATAACAACATTAATACCTTACCTCCCCCAGCGAGCGCGCTCCTCTTCTGGCTGACACTCCTCTTCAGTCTGGTGCTCCTCCGGCAGCTCCTCGGGCGCACAGCCTATGACAACTGTGCGCCCGAGGACAGGCAGCGGCGTGATGACAGCACGGAGCCGCGGCGGGGCAGGGAGCGCTCGCTCTCTGCTCCGCAGAAGCCTGCAGCTGTATGTGCGTCCAGCGGACGCACATGCAGCTGAAGGGACAGTCGGGCTCCAGGCCCATTGGCAGCGGCCTGGAGCCCGGGAGGTTCGGGGCACAGGGGGTTTTATTCGGGACCCGAGCCCCCAATAAAATAGCCTCGCGACGCCCCTGTACAGGAACAGTAGTAGGTTGCTCACACACCCTACACTTATATATATTGGTCATGTCTCTCTCTTCGACATTTCTTCACAGTAGTAAATAGGTGAGTTCCTTGGGGCTCAACTTTAGTTCTAGTACTAGTAATACCGTAGTTTGCTTCACATTATCATACTCTTATAATGTTGCAATGCTTATTAGACACTGGTATATGTGGTTGAGCTTTTATTGGTTTATGCTGTACTTTCATTTATTTTGGTATATTATTTAATATCTGTTTCTTTTTGTTTTATTTGCCGTATTTGCTTTTTCATTTAGTAAATTTGTTTTTACACAGAGCTCACTTAGCTCCTCTTTCACTCTCCTCCTCCTCCATCTCTCTCTTTTCTCAGTTGTTTTGCTTGGTTCTGGTATAAATGCAGCCAACGGTCAAATGTTTTTTTTCCATGTCCCCCGAGTACACAGTTGTGCAGGTGTGGAAGCAGTGAGTGCCAGCTGGTTGGTACACAGCCTTCCTGGACACAGCTCATTACTCGCTTACCTTGTACCCTGAGAACATTCAATCCAGGCAGGAAATAGCTGATAGGAATTCACGGTTTCTAGTTCTGGCTGGGGCCTCGCTGTGGACACTAAGTCACTCCCCAAGACATCTAAACTGTCCTCTTTTATCTGCAATCTCCTTCTCTGGTCTCTTAGGCCCTCTGAGTTCGCCAGCAGGGCCCAACAGACTACGTGAAAAATAAGTACATTTTTCCTTCATTTTGGTCTATCACCTTGTAAGCAAATTACCCTGACAGAGAAGTTTCCGCAAAAGGTGCACAGTCATAAATCCAGGGAATAACATAAACAGAACATTGAATTAGTCGCAGTGCGGAGGACGCGTTCCATGCTTTTGGCTGCTGAAAATGTCTTAAGAAGCTGCTGCCAAAATCTAAATATGGAGAAACCTTCACAAACATGAGATGTGTTACAGAGCTGCAGATGTCCGTCTACTGCCTCGGTAAGCGACACCCGAGAGAAAACGCTCAGACATAGGCGCCAACACCCGGCACACCACCTTGGTCCTGATTTTTCAAAGCGCCTTCTATGTATCAGAAATCATAAAATACATTTTCATTTCATGAGGGTCATTAATGATATGTGTGTGTGTGTGTATACAGTGCCTTGCGAAAGTATTCGGCCCCCTTGAACTTTTTCAACCTTTTGCCACATTTCAGGCTTCAAACATAAAGATATAAAATTTTTATTTTTTTGTGAAGAATCAACATACAAGTGGGACAAAATTTTGTGAAGTGGAATGAAATTTATTGGTTTATTTTAAACTTTTGTAAAAAAAAAAACTGAAAAAGTGGGGCGTGCAAATTATTCGGCCCACTTATAGTTAATACTTTGTAGCGCCACCTTTTGCTGCGATTACAGCTGCAAGTCGCTTGGGGTCTCTATCAGTTTTGCACATCGAGAGACTGAAATTCTTGCCCATTCTTCCTTGGAAAACAGCTAGAGCTCAGTGAGGTTAGATCAAGAGCGTTTGTGAATAGCAGTTTTCAGCTCTTTCCACAGATTCTCGATTAGATTCAGGTCTGGACTGTGACTTGGCCATTCTAACACCTGGATACGTTTATTTGTGAACCTTCCATTGTAGATTTTGCTTTATGTTTGGGATCATTGTCTTGTTGGAAGATAAATCTCCGTCCCAGTCTCAGGTCTTTTGCAGACTCCAGAAGGTTTTCTTCCAGAATGGTCCTGTATTTGGCTCCATCCATCTTCCCATCAATTTTAATCATCTTCCCTGTCCCTGCTGAAGAAAAGCCCAAACCATGATGCTGCCCCCCACCATGTGTGACAGTGGGGATGGTGTGTTCAGGGTGATGAGCTGTGTTGCTTTTACGCCAAACATATCGTTTTGCATTGTGGCCAAAAAGTTCGATTTTGGTGGATTGTGGCAAACTTTAAACGAGACTTTTTATGGATATCTTTGAGAAATGGCTTTCTTCTTGTCACTCTTCCATAAATGTCAAATTTGTGCAGTGTACGACTGATTGTTGTCTATGGACAGACTCTACCACCTCAGCTGTAGATCTCTGCAGTTCATCCAGAGTGATCATGGGCCTCTTGGCTGCATCTCTGATCAGTTTTCTTCTTGTTTGAGATGAAAGTTTAGAGGGACGGCTGGGTCTTGGTAGATTTGCAGTGGTCTGATGCTCCTTCCATTTCAATATGATCGCTTGCACAATGCTCCTTGGGATGTTTAAAGTTTGGGAAATCTTTTTGTTTCCAAATCCGGCTTTAAACTTCTCCACAACAGTGTCACGGACCTGCCTGGTGTGTTCCTTGGTCTTCATGATGCTCTCTGCACTTTAAACAGAACCCTGAGACTATCACAGACTATCATCATCATCAGTCATTTAGGACAACATTGGATCATTCAGAGATCCTCACTGAACTTCTGGAGTGAGTTTGCTGCACTGAAAGTAATGGTGCTGATAACGTTGCACGCCCCACTTTTCAGTTTTTTTTTTTTTACAAAAGTTTAAAACATCCAATAAATTTTGTTCCATGTCACAAGTGTGTCCCACTTGTTGTTGATTCTTCACAAAAAATGTAAATTTTATATCTTTATGTGAAGCCTGAAATGTGGCAAAAGGTCGAAAAGTTCAAGGGGGCTGAATACTTTCGCAAGGCACTGTATATATATATATAGTGGAAACCAGAATTTTACATACACTATATAAACAGACAAATATGCATGTTTTTCTCACTATCTGATGTGAGATCAGAATAAGCCTTACCTGTTTTAGGTCAATTAGGATTACCAAAATTATTTATATTTGCCAGATGCCAGGATAATGAGAGAGAGCATTTTTTAAGGCATTATTATTACTTTTTGCAAAGTAAAAAATTTACATACACTAGGATTACTGTGCCTTTACATATGGGACAGCCCATATGATGATATCATGTCTTTGGAAACTTCTGGTTTATTGGCAACATCTGAGTTAGAGACATAGCTATGGATGTATTTTAATTCACACCAGAAGCACACTTGGGAAATATCATGTGAAAGTCTAAGGCAAAATCCCCACTGCATCGGACAAAAAAAGGCTGAACGTCGACCGTTGTTTGTCTGATTCATGACCGCCGTTTTTGTCACGTTTTGCAAAAAAACCCGCGATCGGTTCTGTTTTTTTTTTGCCGTGGGCCCATACAATTGATTGCATGGGAAGACGACAAAAAAACTCAATGTGCCTACATATGACACAACATGTTGTATAATACGCCAGCGCCAGAAGAAAAGCAGAGAAAAAATGACTTGTGTAACTACAAGTTATTTTTTCTGTTCAGGAAGGAGAGGGGTTCTGTTGTCGCAGAGATGAAAATGCTTTGGTCCGACATGTGCATATGAACGCAAGAACAAAAGCAAAAGACCTTGGGCGACATGCATGAACAGGGCTGCGCCAGAATTCTGGCCTCAAAAAGCTGTAGTAGACCAGATCTATAGAAGTATGAACAGGCGTACTCCAAACTTTGGCTCGATAATTGCCTCGGTACCGCGCCAAAGACACTTTTTAGTGTGCCAAAGTTTTGGGGCGTTCTGGGGGCATGTCACACCACATTGATAGAAGTAGACACATTTATAATTTCTTTGATACCAAAACTTTGGCGCAGAACAGTTAGAACAGCCAGACCAAGTTAAAAATGGTCTGCCTGTGCTTGCCTTGTCGTATAGGCTCTACACTGCGTCTGTATGTATGAACTGCAGAAGAACAGTTTCATACATTCTGGCATAATCTTAACCTCTGTGCCTTTTCCTCACAAAACTTTTCCTGCACTAACAGTAATTATGACATTGGTAATTGGGAACTTCTCGCCATCAAGTGCACAGTTGAGTAGTGGCATTTTCTGTAGGGGGCTTTATCTAAAATAATTGTACTCATGGATCACAAGAATCGGACTTATGTGGGACCTTGGAGAGGGTATGGACCAGAGGGGCAAACATGGGAGACTGTCTCCTCGATCCATGATGATCATTTAATGAAGGAATTTCACAAAAGATTCCCTCTGAAGCCCGGTCCAGGTTCTTAGGGTCTTGTGGCCCCTCGTAAATGGTGGGTTCTGTCTGGATTGCACTACTGGCCCATTAAGGATTTTCTTGCAGCCTCAGCCAATATGCAGCTTGGTGCTGAATGGCTGGCTGGGGGGGGTTAAACCTCTTTCTGTCTGCCTGTCTGCCCTGCTGGTGATTGCATCTTGTGTCCTAGCTGTCTGGTTTTGCTCTGCTGTGTCATTTCACTGGTTCTCTGGATTTTGGCTTGTCCTTCTGGTTACTCTTCCATCTTGTCCTTCAGTACTGTGCATCCTCCAGGTTTGACCTTGGCCCATCAGATTATTCTCTATTTGTTGTCTGTTTGTATCTGTTTCCTGTTTATCTTCCATTTATCCTCTGTCTGTTTGTCACCTGTTTACTAGGGTATATTAAGGAAGAGAATCGACTGTGGCGTCTCTCTTCTCAGGGCAGGTGCTCAGCCTAAGCAGGACAAGCCAGGGTGAGATTAGGGAATCCCTTACAGAATCACCAGCCTATACCCCCTTTTGACTATGGAACCTATGAAGGCATTAGTGGACCAGATGCATGGCTTGACACAATTAATTCAAAATCTCACTCAAAGGGTCCAGCTGCAGGAGTCTACATTCTCCAGGGGTGCCGTATCAGTATACCCACCTGTGGAACCCAAGCTCCACCTGCCGGTCCGTTTCTCTGGAGATCGCAGTACTTTTGTGCATTTCTGAGAGAGTTGCAGGTTGCAGTTCCGGCTTAGGCCCAATAAATCTGGTTCTGAGAAGCAATGTGTGGGATTAATCATTTTTTTTTTGCTTCAGGGAACTCCACAAGCTTGGACCTTTTCCTTGAACCTGAGCTCTCCTGAACTCCTGTCCATTGATTCCTTTTTTCAGGCTTTGGGAGTCCTATATGATGAACCAAATGTCAGGTCAGTAGCTTAAACCAACTTCTTTTCTCTCCATTAGGGTCGGCGACCAGTGGAAGACTACTGCTCCGAGTTCAGATGCTGGTCGGTACCCTCACAGTGAAACGACCCAGCACTTCAGTGTCTTTTTCTGCAAGAGCTGTCTGAGACACTTAAAGATCTGTTGATTGGTTTCCCGCAACCCGAGCCTAGAAGAGTTTATGACCCTGAGTATTCATCTTGGCGAGTGCCAAAGAAGACATCTTTAGGTACCTTCTCCCCCCTCCATATCCAACAAGGAGTTGGAAATTGATCTGGAACCGATGCAGCTGAGATCTACTATGTCTTCCAGAGACCGCAAAGAACAACGGACTCTGTTTTTACTGTGGAGCAGCATACCACTTTATCCAGAAATGCCCAGAGCGTCCAATTCCGGAAAAACTCAAGCACCTAGGCAACTCAGGGGAAGGTCACCTACGCTGTCAGGTATTTCCCAGTATGTCTCAAAGAGTAATTTTACCGGTCTGTATTTTGTATAACAGCCACAGTCTTTCTGGTACTGGATTTCTCAACAGCCGTTCTGCAGCGAATTTCCTGAACGCACGTGTTGCTAGTGTTTTGGGTATGCCGCTACTGTCTCTTGGGACCACTGTTAATGTGGTTGTTATAGATAGTACACCCCTCTGCCAAGGTGCTGTTTAGTTATATACTCCTCTGGTTAATTTTAAAGTAGGAACCTTGCATTCTAAGTTAATTTCCTTTTTTGTACTTGATAACCTACCTACTAATATTATTTTGGGTTTTCCATGGTTCCATGGTTTTCCATGGTTCCATGGTTGGGAAAAAGCTGCTATTGCGAGATGGAGCCTGAAGTATCTTGATCATTGTTTAACTCTTTCCTTGTATTCGGTTTTCCCTAGTAATCCATCCATACCTGACTTTATCCAAGATTTTTCGGATGTATTTTCTGAGTCAAGCTGTGAAATGCTTCCTTCTCATAGGCTTTATGACTGTGCTATCGAGTTACTTATAAATATTTTGTAAGGGTCGCATTTATAATCTGTCTGCACCTGAGAGGGAGGCTATGAAGGAGTATGTTAAGGATAGTCTCTGCAGTGGTCATATTCGCCCCTCTATCTCTCCTGTTGGTGCTGGCTTCTTTTTTGTTAAGAAGAAGGATGGAGGTCTCAGACCTTACATAGACTATTGGGAATTGAATAAAATTACTGTTAGAAATCAATATCCTCTTCCCCTTATCCCTGATCTGTTCAATCAGATATCTGGAGCTACCTGGTTTTCCAAATTAGACATGGGGTGCCTGTAATTTAATTGGCATCCATAAGGGAGATGAGTGGAAAACTGCCTTTAATACCCCTGAAGGGCACTATGAGTATTTAGTGATGCCTTTTGGCTTAAGTAATATACCTGCGGTTTTTCAAAACTTTGTTAATGACATCTTCCGAAACCTCATTGGGTGCTTGGTCATTGTTTATCTGGATGATATTTTGGTATTTTCCCCCGACTAGTCTTCCCATGTGGTACATGTATGCACTGTCCTGCAGGATCTTAGAGAGAATCACTTGTATGCGAAACTGGAAAAATGTCTCTTTGGGGTCCAAGAATTAAATTTTCTAGCTATATTCCTACACCATATGCCTTTCATATGGATCCTGTCAAGGTTCGGACTATTGTGGATTGGGTACGGCCGAATTCCATGAAAGCCCTGCAGAAGTTTTTTTGGGTTAGCCGATTACTACAGAAAATGTATCTGTAGCTTTTCATCCATAGCCAAACCTTTGACAGATCTTACTAAAAAGGGGGTAAATCTGCTTGAATGAATACCTGAAGTCGTTTGTGCCTTGAAGTGGTGATTTACTGAAGCCCCCCGTTCTGGTTGAACCTGACCTCGCGGCACTTTATTGTTGAAGTAGATGCTTCTGAGGTAGGAGTGGGTGCAGATCTGTCGCAAGAGTCCCTCTCTCTGACTTATCTTCACCCCTGTGCAGAGGCGTAAGTTGAAGCTTCGGGACCCTAGTGCAAAAAGTGAAATGGGCCCCCCAGCTGCCATTTGACACTTGCAATGATGGTTTATCATTATGGGGATGGATGGCTTTTGGGCCCCCTCAGGCTGTAGGGCCCGGTAGCGACTGCTACCTCTGCACCCCCTATAGCTACTCCCTTGCCCCTGTGCCTTTCCCCCACAAAAAGTAATTATGACATTGGGAATTGGGAACTTCTCGCCATCAAGTGCACATTTGAGGAATAGCATCATTTTCTGGAGGGGGCTAGATATAAAATAACTGTACTCATGGATCACAAAAACTGACTTATCTTGACTCTGCCAAGAGAATCAATCCCAGACAGGCTAGGTGGGCCCTGTTTTTTGTTGTTTTTTTTTTACCAGTGTTGACTTTACTATTACCTACAGACCTGGTTACAAAAATGCCAAAGCCAATGCTCTGTCTCGAAGCTTCTGTGGCACTCAGTGTTCCAAGTTACCCTTGGATCCCATTTTAGCTAAAGGGGTGTTTGTATCAGTGGTCTCCCCGGACCTGGCCAGTGATATAGGACAATTTCAGGATTTAGCTCCTCTGTCAACTCACAGTGGGAAGTTGTTTTTACCAGTACAATTTAGATTCCGATTGTGCGATTAGCTGCACAATTTGGTTCTTTGTGGGCATCCATGGATTGTGGGAACTAAGAGATTAGTTGCCTGTTCATAATGGTGGCCATCCATGCTCCATGATATCACCACCTATGTGTCCGCCTGTGAGACGTGTGCTCAAACTAAGGCCCCTTGTGTTCGGCTTATGGGGGAACTTCATCCTTTACCCATTCCTCAAAGACCCTGGTCACATTTGTCCATGGACTTTATCACGGATTTACCCCTCGCTGAGGGTTAAAAAGAATTTGTGTAATTGTTGACCGTTTCAATAAGATCTGTCCTTATTTGCCCCTGTCTCAGCTTCCGAGATCTAAAACTTTGTCACAACTCTTTATTGATCATGTAGTTCATCTTCACAGGATATCTAAAAGTATTGTTTCTGAAAGGGGAGCACAGTTTGTAGCTAAGTTTTGGAGAGCTTTTTGTACGAAACTCAGAATTCAGTTATCATTTTCCTCGGCTTTTCATCCTGAGTCTAACAGTCAGACTGAACGGTTCAATCAGACTCTGGAACAGTACCTTAGGTGTTATTGTGCTGATAATCAGTCGGACTGGATTACTTACCTTTCCTTGGCAGAGTTCGCCAACAATAACCGTCATCATGCGTCCATCAATACTTTGCCGTTTTTCTGTAATTATGGCTTTCAGCCGCGCTTTGGTTCTCTCTCTCTTCGTTGACCTGTGATAACACCAAGGTAGAGATTAAATCAGAAAAACTGTGCAGAGTCTGGGCCCAGATTCAGTTGACTCTGAGGAAATCCCAGTCCAATAAAAGGAGCACACTGCAGGGCCTGGGTGTGCTGTAGGGGATAAAGTTTGACTTGCCACCAAAAATATGAGACTTAAGGCTCTCTCTTGTAAGTTGGTTCCCAGATATATTGGTCCCTACTTCATTCTACAAGTTATCAATCTAGTCACTTTTGGTCTTCGCTCCTGCCAACTTTCCAGATCCATAATATCTTTCACAAACCGCTGCTCAAAAAGTACTTACCTCCTATTGGTCCTCATAAGGAACCTGCCCCTCCTATCCAGGTAAAGGGGGATCTAGAATTCGAAGTAGAGCGTATAGTGGATTACCGCAAAATCAGAAATGTTCTTCAATATCTTGTACATTGGAGAGGGTATAGACCAGAGGAGCAAACATGGCAGCCTGCCTCCTCGATCCATGATGATCATTTAGTGAAGGAATTTCACAAAAGATTCCCTGGGTGCTACTGGCCCATTAAGAATTTTATTGCAGACTCACCAAGGTGTGTCTTGGTGCTGAATAGCTGGCTGGGGTTTTTAAACCTCTTCCTGTCTGCCTGGCCTTGCTGGTGACTGCTTCTTGTGTTCTAGCTGTCTGGTTTTGTTCTGCTGTGTTGTTGTGCTGGTTCTCTGGATTTTAGCTTCTCTTTCTGGTTACTTTCCTGTCTTGTCCTTCATTGCTGCGCATACTCCTGGTTTGACCTCAGCCTTTCTGACTATTCTCTATTTGTTGTCTGTTGTATCTGTTTCCCGTTTGTCTTCCATTTATCTTCTGTCTGTTTGTCACCCGTTTATTATGGTATATTTTAGTAAGAGGTTTGAGTGCAGGATTAACCTTCTCAGGGCAGATGCTCTATCTAGGCAGTGCAAACCAGGGTGAGATTAGAGCGTCCCTTACAAAACACTTGTCTTTGTACTCCTCACTTGGTTGCCGCCACACATATGACACCATCTGATCTAAATAAGTTTATCTTGGCTTCATCAGACCACAGAACATGGTTCCAGTAACCTATGTTCTTAGCCTGCTTGTCTTCAGCAAACTGTTTCCAGGCTTTATTGTGCATCATCTTTAGAAGAGGCTTCCTTCTGGAATAACAGTCATGCAGACCAATTTGATGCAGTGTGCAGTGTATGGTCTGGGCACTGACAGGCTGACCTCCCCACTTCTCTAATATATGCAGCAATGCTGATAACACTTATAGGTCTATTTTGAAAGGACAATTTCTGGCTATAACGTTGAGCATGTTCACTCAACTCCTTTGGTTTTCTTATAGTCTAGGCCATCTTTATGTAGAGCAACAATTCTTTTTTTCAGATCCTCAGAGAGTTCTTTGCCATGAGGTGCCATGTTGATCTTCCAGTGACCAGTAAGAGAGTGTGAGAGCAGATGAGCTGCACATAACGTCATATTTAACAAATGTGCTACCCATTCATACCTGAGACCTTGTAACACTAATGAGCCACATGACACCCTGGAGGGAGAATGGCAAATTTGGCACAATTTGTCCTTTTTCACTTAGGGGTGTACTCACATTTGTTGCCAGCGGTTTAGATATTAATAGCTGTATGTTGAGTTATTTTGAGGGCACATCAAATTTACATCAAATATACAAGCTGTATACTGACTAATTTACATTGTACCAAAGTGTCATATCCTTAGTGTTGTCCCATGAAAAGATATAATACAATATTTACAAAAATGTGAGGGGTGTACTTACTTTGTGAGATACTGTATGTTGTATCCTAGGACTTAGCTGCATTTTCTGTTGGTATCTAAAGTAGCCTGAAAGCCTCTCTTGTGTTACTAGAGGCTCAGACTTCTACTCTATCTTTCGCCTATGCTTTATACTGTTGCTCAGAGTCTGAGATAATCAAAAATATACTGATTACATTATCAGGGGCACTCGCGGCTTCTCTGTCCCTCCCCAATGCTTTATACTGAAGCGCTGCTTGTTTAGACTGTCTACTGTGTATAAGCTCAGCAGGAGGTCATTGCGTGGAGAGATGATTATATTACAGTAAAGACAGAAGATTATAAACTATAACTAAACCTCCAGCGAGTAGGAGAAGATTATCAAGTTTCATCCAGAATACACTAAGGAGTCATATGAAATCAACCATCTCTGTGGTAAACTCTGTGGAAAGAACTTTTTTTTTCTGTACAAAGCTGCAGTATATGTTGGTGATACATAAATGATGGGTAAATAAAACCTTACCACAGGCCCCTTTCTGGTGTGTCAGCCCAGGTTTCCTCTGTACCCCCCGCCCCCACCTCATACCCTCCCCAATGTCTGGCCTCAGAATTGCTGCCTGTGCTGAAAATGTCGGCTTTTCCCAGGAGCAGTGTAATATCGTTAATGGGAAGACGGGAAAAAGGAAATGTTTCACTAACATGGAGAATTTCTGGCCTGCGTCCTCTATGAGGGCTGTTTGTCAGAGGGGGAAGGAAACTGGTGAAATGTGAGCTTTATGCAGCTGCAGACTTAGGAAAAAAAGGGCTGAATATATTCAGACACTGCGCATGGGGAGGAGCCAGTTGCCTGAAAGGGTTAATGTCGCACTATCATGTACGAAAAACCGTCATTCAGTCTGAATGTAAATGATATACGGCATAACTAACTCAAAGAAGTGACCCTGTGCACATTGTCATGGTTCACACTGATAATCATTAATATCATTAAGTCAGGATCTGTATCAAACTAAGGCGACATGGAAAACCAAAGGAAGGATGCTGAGACTTGTAGTACCTAAGAAGTGGTGGCACATTTATTATTCACTAGGGCAGGCATCCTCAAACTGCGGCCCTCCAGCTGTTGGGAAACTACAACTCCCATCATTCCCACTGTCATATATATATAAATGCATGATGGGAGTTGTAGTTTCCCAACAGCTGGGGGCCGCTGTTTGAGGATGCCTGCACTAGGGGATACATGTATGAAAACTGTCTAGACCTAAGACTTTCTTTGTTGCCCATAGCAACCAATCAGAACGCCCCTTTCATTTTTTCACTATATGAAATTTAAGGGGAGCTCCGATTGGTTGTTATGGGCAACAAAGAAAGAAAGTCTTAGAGTATGTTCACACAGCATGTTGACTCCGTGTTGGGATAAGTTTTTAGATGCGTGTTTGGATCCGTGTTTCAGACCCTAAACGGACCCAAACACGCATCTAACAAATAGCAATGTGTTTTACATTGCTTTCAATGTAAAATACGCCTCAGCGTTCAGACTAATGATCGTTGAGGTGTGTCGAATTGCGTCTTTCGGAGCTTGATCCGAAAAACGCAGCAGGAGACTATTTAAAACTATAGGGTGCATTTCTGCTGCAACCAAAACGCATCCAAACACGCACTTGCGTGTTGTATGCATGTTAGATGCTTTTTTTGGATCTAAAATGGATCCAACGCGCCATGTCAACATACCCTTACACCTACACAGTTTTCATACATGAGGCCGTAGGAGACTATTTTAAGTGGACCAAGTCATGCCACAGGTGACTGCATGTTTAGTGCCATTCAGTGTACCCATCGTGCATGAATAACTTAATTGAAATGGGTGGAAATGATGCAGATTTTCTGCAGCATCAAATCCAGAGCATTACTGCA
Organism: Phyllomedusa bahiana; assembly: GCA_025379985.1. Lineage (NCBI taxonomy): Eukaryota > Metazoa > Chordata > Amphibia > Anura > Hylidae > Phyllomedusa > Phyllomedusa bahiana. The sequence goes on from JAODAL010010274.1 coordinate 24,192, forward strand.
GGTAAATCTGGAGTGGCAGGTCAACACCATGTGCATCCAGTGCGGATCCGCCACTGAAGGTTTTGGGTGCTGGACATATTAAAAGCAAAAATGTAAATGTATTTGAAATCCGCAAACTTGGATGTACACTCATAAGGCCTCATTTATCAAAACTGTCCAATAATAAGACTGTGTTTATCAGCTTTGATTTTCTCAGACCAGTGTAAGAAATGGAAGCTAAGCTCAGACTGGTTACGACGGGAAACAAAGACAGGCTTATTATTAAACAGTTTTTATAAAAGAATCCCAGAGTGTTTGCACAACAACTGCAGATTGTTTGCCTCCAGATTGGATAGGAATACACAACAACGTTTTGTCAAGGTTTTATTATTGACCTGCAAATTAACACGGCCACTTATCAAGAGAATTAAAGGGGTTGTCTCACTACAAAGAATAGCTTTCAGAATGTAGGGAACACTAAATGAAGACGTTTTCCAAATATATTACTTTGTTCATCTTTTTTTGTTAAGGAGCTACAAGTGATTTTATCACCTTCTGAGGGCTCTCAGGTTTCCCAAGTGACCGACCTGTGTACTCCTTGCTGTTTGTTCTATCTGATAGCGGGGAGTGACCTCATCACACAGGTCTAAGCCAGCAATGTGAAAGCCTGTTTGTTCTCTGATCTTCCAGACCAAAGACAGTAATTACTGATTACATTAGCTCAGCAGCTTCTCCTGTCCTGATAAAAGGTAATGTAGCTAATCTAGACTAATAAACTTTTTTCGATTTTTTTCTATTAAAGTTTAAAAAAACATCCTACTCTCTGATATAAAAAATGTAATGTAAAAATTACAAAACAAAGGTTTATGTATCTCACAAAAATGGAAAACAAATTAGTAAAATAATAAAGCATCTTAACTTTCAAACAAACATGTAGTAAAAGAAAATCTCAAAGTTTTTGACTGTGACAAAAATCAATTGAGAAAATCTGCAATAAAGCCACAGCATATCTGGTGAGCATCTGTCCCATGTGGTGATGGAAACATGTATGAAAATTGGCCCAGAGAGGCCAGTTTTAAATAGCGTAAAAACGCGCCAGTATGTATGAATCTGTTTTGCTGTAGTTCATACATTTGGCAACAACTTTGGCCTCAAGACCACTTTTAATTTGGTTTGGCTGTTCTGACAGTTGTGCGTCTACTTTAGGTGTCCCACATTCATAAATGTGTCTAATTCTACGAATGTGGTGCGAAACGCCCCCAGAGCGCCCCTAATCTTTGGCGTATTACGAAGTGTCAGGGCAGGCATGAACTGTGATAAAGTTTGGAATGCGGCTGGTCATACATCTATAGAACAGGGCTACAACACCTTTTTGGTGCAAAGTACTCCAGAATATCGGCGCAGTCCCACTCATGCATGTCGCCCTTTATGTCTAACAAATGTGTAGGAAAGATGAATAGAAACAACTTCGACTCGGATTGGACCACAAAAGAGCAGGGAAAACCCTGGTGGGCCCAGGGGCATGGTGGGCCACTAAGTAAAGTGGCCACTGAGAATAGCACACCTGGGGCTGTTTTTCAAGGTGAAAGGCAGAGAAAGAGGCACAAAGCAAAAGATGTGCAGCATGTGCAGCCATGTACAGGAGCTGTAGAATGGGCCCAAAGAATCAACTCCACTGGTGGGGCCCAGAAAACTTTACTTGAAAGCCCCAGAAAACAACTCCACTAGAGGGCCCTGGGTTAATGGTGACTACTGTTGCTCTTTGGATTTGAGTCCATGTTAAATTTGACCTAAATGAAAGGCGGGTCGGTCTGAATCAGATTTTGAAGAAAATGTAAAAAAAAAAAAATCCTCTTACTTTTATTTAGGGTTAGGGCTTTTAGGTGTTTTAAGGGGTTAAATTACCTTTCATCGTCGATCCAGGCATCCCTCTTTACTAAGTGTCTTTTTCTGTGCAAGATCCCATATCATTTCCAGTTCCCCCCATGTTTTGGGGACTAGAAGTAATGTCGGACCTGATACATTACGTCTGATACTACTTCCGCTTTCCATCATATAGGGGTAACCTAAAGAAACCAAGTGTGACATTGAATGGTCACACCGGATGTGACACTGGAACAGGAGTTATGTGAAGTGTGGAGCAACTCTGAAGGCCAAGATGACCTCTAAAACACCCCAAAACCCTAATGGATATGTTTATGATTAGTGTTGGAGATAGGGTCAGAGAAAGTTTCATGTTTGAGACGTTCCGAAGTCTAATTTTTTCATCAGTTCAGTTGAACCAGTTTTAAAACTAACAGTGTCTTTTTTGAGCAATGATAGTGACAATCCTCAGCCTTAAGAAGTTTCAGGTTAGGACAGATTTCCAGCCTCTGGCTATAAACAAGAGTGTTCCCATTTACTAACAGCAGGCAGAGATCTTAAAATTTAAATGAAACAAAAGTGTATTAGAAAGTTACAGAACTTTTTTTTATACAATGGTTAAAGTTGGACTCTGGCCCTTTAATCAGAGACCTTTCACTTATTACATTAAATTTTTGATGAGGTTGTGCAGTGGAGCCAGCAACTTGTGGCCTAGGACTGAAAATTTGGCTGGTGAACAGTATTTTTTTAATGTAAGTTGGTTCTGTGTCAAAGCAAATGACTCTCACAAGGTGATGCGTAGGAGAGACTGACATCGTGCTCCAAGGGTCATTTCAATTGCAGGAGATATTTTATTTCTGGAGATGTATAAGAATTCACTGAAAACTGAAGAGGAAATCCGATGATGAGGAAGAGCGATGAATCCAAGAGGAGCAGAGTGACTGAGATGGTGGGGGTGGGAATGATTGCTCAGTCTGGAGGTTGCTGACATCTTTTGAGGGGGCAGAAGGACGAGACGACTAAATTGTGAGGTACGTAGACGGCGAGAAAACAGAGTTTCAGCATGCTTAACCTGTTATTAAAGAGGCTGTGTCCTGTCTTCTGGAAAATAAAATCATTCATATGATGAAATGTTCATCAACTTTCTTATAGACTTTGTGCTCCGATTACTCACCATTTTCAAGATCTTTGCTTACTGACAGTGAAGAAAAACATTCTGGTACAGACGTAAAGGCTGGAAACCCATCTTTACCTAGTACGTCTCCCAGCTGAGGGCTTGTAGACATCTTAAAGGGGTTTTCCAACTCCACATTTTTAATTAAAATTAAAAATTATGCTGCTGCGGCCGTAAGAAAATAATAATAATAAGAAAAACATACCCACCTCTGTACTGACCTCCATTCCAGCAATGGCACTGCTGGTCTTCCCCTAAGGTCTTCTGTTGTCTACCGGCTGTGTTCCGCTCCTGTGCATTGTAGCCACTGGTTGCCTGTAGTGATCACATGACATCAATGGGAATGGTGACAGCAGGCAATGGCACGTGGCCATGCAGCTGGAAGACAACAGAAGACCCTGAGAGAGGACAGACAGTGGCACTGCAGCAGGTGGACAACCTTTTTAAAATAATCCACTTCTAAGATCCTGGTCTATGCCATTAAATGGGAGAAAAGATTAAATATGTGTCTAATCACTTGCTGACCGGCTTATCACCACTATTTCTAAGCAGGTACATTTGAGTTTTTCTTTTACTACATGTTTGTTTGAAAGTTAAAATGCTTTATTATTTTACTAAATTTTTTTGCCATTTTTTTGAGATACATAAACCTTTTTAAACTTTAATAGCAAAAAGTAGCACTAAAATAAGTTTTAGTATTTGTATAATTTATATATATATTATATAGAAGATGGAAAGCTAAAAGTGGTTTTTCTGATGGGAGTTTTTTTTCTATATTTAGTTTTTTTTTTGTTTTTTTTTTTAAAATTTATGTTTTTACAAAATTTTTGTCCTCAAAAGGGTCGAAAAAGCCCTTTAAAGGGTATGTAAAACAACGGTTTTTTTCAATTGTTTTACGATCCAAACGATTGAAAACCCGCGTGTAAAATGTATCCAAACACTACCCAAAGTGTGGTGCTTTTGGATACTTTTTCTGTGCGCAAAATTCCCCTTACCTTCTCTGCCTTCTCTTGTCAGCTCCTCACAAACTATCCCAAGATTAGCCCTGCTTCCCCCATACTCGGAAACCACGGGCCCCAACACACGGGTTTCCCTCCACTTTCACCACTTCAAAAGCAACCTGAAAACCCATCCTTCGTTTGCCAAAACCCTGCTGCCACACACCCCCCAAACATGCCCCCCCTGCCCTCACCTCTGTCCTGTCCCCTTTCCTTGTAGTTTTAAAAACCCTTTCCCGGGGTAGGTTCCTTTCCTTCTGTCCCATTGTTTGTCACATATTGTCACCATTGACTTGTTTACTTTTTTATGTATGTAACCCCCTTTTTGAAGTACAGCCCCCCGGGAAATTTAATTTGGCGCTCAAAAATAAATAATAATAATATAGTTTTAAATGGGTTTTGGATGCAAAATGGATAAAGAATGACTGTCAATCTTTGATTGGACCCAAATTTCCCTCAAAAGACTAAGTAAAAACACATATTGTCTGAACGATGATATGTGTCTTACATTGAAATCAATGTAAATCACACTGAGTATTGTTAGCTATGTGCTTAGGTTCGTTTTTGGGTCTGAAAAATATATCTAATAAACACTCTGGGAACATCCTCATAGGGACATTTTTACATAACATTTTTTTATAAAGAATTTTTTTTTAATGGCAGTTATATTAGCCCCTCTTACACAGGAAATCAAGCCTTCAGGACTCACCGCAAAGCGGATTTGGGTAATTTAAGACCCAGTTTCTTCTGCCATTTCTCAGCCATGGAGATCACATGTTTGCAGGGGCAGAAGCAATAGTTCAGAGGGCTTCCTGCTGAGCTGTATGCACATTTCTTTTTAAGGCAGGGATGGTTTATTACTGTCTCTGCCTTCTCCCTGTTGAAGACAGCTGACTCTCCACTCTTGCAGCTGCAGAGTCTGTCAAAGATGTCCAGGAAGCCCTGCAATACTTGGGGGCTCCCGTATGTTCAGCCAATGACATGCAAATTTATCATTTCAAAGCTTGTGGAGCTTGAGATATGGGATGTGGCTTAGTTTGCTTTTGATTTGGAAGGTGGGATTGCTTAGCAAAACCCTTCCCCATCCCTGAGAATTAGGGTAAGTTCACACGGCTAATTGCAGGGCGTACTGTATCCCCCCAAATTCCCCCGGGGTTTCGGGGACCGCTGACGCATTTACTCCCCGAGTGGGGGACGGCCCCCCCGGGGCCCTTTAAACAACTTTAAAAAATGACATTTAATTACCCCCCCGGACAATACGACTATTGTATGACGGGGAAAGGGGACCCTAACCATATTCTCTATGAAAAACTGGGATTACCGTAATAAATTGGGGCGCTTTTCGCTCATTTTAGAGCGCAGACGCTCGCAATACATGGCGAAATGCCCCCCAAAATAACCAGGGAACATACCCTAGGCATTCACACAGCTAATAAAAATACCCGGGAAACCCGACGTATTTTAATTTCGCTGCACGCGGTACATTGAGGATAAGGAATCCACGGGAATCCGCAAAAGAAAAACATTCTTCTTCTGCCGGAGGGACAGCGGTTCATAGAAAACCCGTTTTTCCTAGGGCACCAGCACAGGTTACAGTGGGATTTTCAATGGAAATTGCTTAAAGACTGAGTAGAATTAGCAGTTGGTGAAATGACTGCAGTCCTCATGAGCCAAAAAGTTCAAACCCAACATTTGGACAGGGCCGAATTCTGTTACACAGTGAACCAAACTAGGCACAAGATGTAAAAGTATCCCACTAAAATTGACAGATTTCAAGCAACAAATTCATAGCCTTATTGATTTTGTACCAATGAATATGTCCATGCAACACAGACCACCTGTTTTTTTTTTTTTGACTAGAAGTACCACCCTTTCAAGGATAATGCCAAAAAGGCCAATAAAAATGGACATAAAAAAGCATTGCCTTATAGATGCACAGTATCTCACAAAAGTGAGACCCCCCTAACTTTTTTTAAAATTGGATTATATCTTTCGTGACAACTTTAAAAAATTACTTTGATACAATGTAAAGTAGTCAGTATGCTTGTATGGCAGTGTACATTTGATATAAAATAACTTAAAACACAGCCATCAATGTCTAAATGGCTGGCTTCAAAAGTTTAAAACCCTAAGTAAAAGGATAAATTTCCCCAAATTTTCCTTTTTCCCCTCCATGGTTCAGGACTGTTTTTTACAAGGTCTGGTTGTATGGGAGCACGTGTTAAATTTGGTGATATCACCTTCACACTCTCTCACACTGGTCACTGGAATTTCAACATGGCACCTCATGGGAAAGAACTCTCTGAGGCTCTGAAAAAAAGAATTGTTGCCACAAAAAAAATGGCCTGGGTATAAAAATTGCCAATACCCTGAAACTGAGTTGCTGCACAGGGCCAAGACTAAACAGCAGTGTAACAAGGTTCCACTCAGAACAAGTCTCGCCATGGTCAACCAAAGAAGTTGAGTGCATGTGCTCAGTGTCATATTTAGAATTGGGGGCTTTGAAAATAGAATTTTTGGTGGCCAGCATTCTTCAAGTTAAAGGGGTTGGGATAATCCTATCTGCTTTAGACCAACATACAAAATGCATAAATTTTGGGGCGCCCTTGCTGTTGAATTCATGCTAAGTTGGGGCAACATTCATTTTTTTTTAGAAATTTTCAAAAATCATAATGGGCCCCATCGTTCCAGTTACCAGGGGGGTTGTGGGCCCGCCCAAAACTTTCGGGGCCCTCTTCCCCTTTAGAAAGGGGGGGAAAAAAGATGCTTATCAAATTCAAAAAGAAATAATGTTTCCGTTTTTTTTGGCCTTTTTTAATTGCAAATAAAGTTTAAAATTTTTTGATTCAAAAATTTTTTAGACTTTGAAAAATTTTAATAGTTTTAAATATCACTTTTCTTTTTGTGCTTTTGTTGTAAAGGGGGGATGGGAAGCCCCAAAACATTATTTAAAGTTGAAACACCATCCCCCCCCAAATATCCCCCAAAATCTTTTTTCAATAACCAAAAATTTTAAGAAAAAAAGCATTTTAGGGTAACCCCAGGTCCAAAAAACCCTAAAATATAATAAATGTGGTGGTGTCAAACATATATGCCATTTTTTTGGTGCAACTTGCAGCAGAATTCTGGTGCAATAACCATAATAAATGTGCCCCATTCTGTTTGCCTTATGTATACCTGTTTTAGTTGATGTTTATAGGTTGTCTGCCAACTTGTTTCCTATTTTCACTCTGTCATGGTTTCCTTAGTGCAGCATACATTTTCCATGATACTATGATGGCTTTGCAGAGACAGGGGGGCGACGGGCACACTTTGCACATACCTTTGATCAAAGGGGTGCTTTCCCCGGGTGCTTTTTTAGTGTGCTTTTTATTTTTTTTGCTGAAATAACGTAAATTCTGTGATTTTCTACAAAATGCATCGTTAAGACATACTGGGTCCACTAAACACTCTAATAGATAAAGGTGCATTCACACGGTGCGTTTTTGTGTCGTTTTTGGTGTGTTTCTTCACTTGCAGTACTGCACAGCAATTACACTGCCTTTATTACCAGAAAGCTTCTTTCTTTTCAAAATTTTTAAAAAAGGTTTTAAAAGGGATAATAAATTATGTTTTGAAGCCCTGAAAATTAAAAACACATTAAATTTTTAAGTAATTAAAAAAGCTTGCTGGTGATTGGAATGCGGTTAAAACTGCACCAAAACTGCACTGTGTGAAAGGTGTGTTTTAGGATGTTTTTTTGTGCAAAAATATACAGCATTACTTGCTGTGCCTTTCTACACAAAAAACGCATCCAAAACACACCAAAAAACGTGTAACAAAAAAAGCTCCATGTGAAAGCACCCCAATTGATTACTCACTTGTAACACCTTTCCAAACAGATAAGATCACTGAAAGAAGCTCGCTGATAATAAAGGCAGTTTCATTACACTTTTTCACTTGCAGTACTGCACAGCACCAAAGAAGCCCAAAACCAAACTGTATGGAAGCACCCAAAAACCCCTCGTTCACCAGGCTTATTGGGGCGCGGGTTGGGCTGTACTCATCCAGATTTGCATGAGACGGGCCCAATCCGTCCCAGAAAAAACGGTAATCCACATTCTATAGAAACTATGGATTCCCCCTCTCCTCACCGCGGCGAACCGCCGGGCGGGGGGAAACGACATTGAATTATTTACGCCCCTACGCCCTAGAAATGCATCTAGGGGCCCGGGGGACTCCGGGCCCCCCGCCCCACCCCCGCCCCGCTCAGGCCCCGGGCGAAATTTGGGGGGCAAAATCCCCCCGCAATTACCCCGGCAATAAGCCTTTGAACCGGCCAAAGGGGTCCCAAAAATTTGCTTTAATATGTAAAACAGAAGATCCCTCTAAACAGGTTACATGTAAAGCATAGTGTGCATGGACCAAACTGCTGTTACAACTACTGTATAATGATTTTTTTTTCTCTATGTCAGCACCACTACCAAAAAGGGGCTGATGACTTCAGATTTACCATCAGATGGTTGTGAGAATAAAAAAACAACATGCCCACTCCTTCCAGCCATGAGCCTCCCGATTCCCTCCACCGGTTTTCTGTTGACTTCCTGCTTTGGCTGAATGGAACGTCACCATTGCAGCGCCCATGTAACACTGCCTGACTTCACCATTTAGAAGTCAGGGCTCTGAACGGTGATGTTGTGTGACAGTGAGGTCACATTCGGCCACAGCTGGAAGATCACAGAAGACCAAATCGGAAGCGTTTCCCAAAAGGGGGATGGCAGAGTAAGCATGTTTTTTTTTTCCTACCAGCCGAAGTTACATAATTTAGTTTAAGTAGTTGATCTCTTTTGTCTGGTGTCCCCCTTTCAGTGATTTAGCATCCTCCTCAGTAATACAGTTCTTCCTCCTTCTCACATTCAAAAGATGACTGTAGACCCTGGTGATGAATTCATGAATAATTACCCCCCGCGGGCCTTAGCCGACTCCTTTGAACAAGGTTTGGGGTTTGTGCCATCCTGTCAGTGTAATGGAGATTGTTGACCTTTCTTCTCCGGGTCCGTTAAAACCTATTCTACCCCCTGTCGATTTGTGAACCTTTAATTTTTATGTATTCATTTGATACTTTTTTGATTTTTGGTCTGGCTCCATCACTAACACCCAAAAGCGATCTCACAGTCCCCCATTACGCAGCAAAAAGGGCCATTATTGTTGGGGCTTTCATTCAACTGTTATCAGATAATAATTAGAAGACCCATCACCCAGAGGTGTAACTTGAAGCTTCTGGGCCCTAGTGCAAATAGTAAAATGGGGGCCCCCCATTACCATGTGCCCTTTAACAAGCTGTTGCAAAGGGGTTTTGGGGGCCCCCCCAATGCAAGGCCCATAGCAACTGCTAACTCTCACCCCTAAGCTAGCCCCTTGCCATCACCCACAGCATGGTGATCACAAGTCTAATTACAAGGGTTTTGGGAAAGGATCTACTGCTCCCTGGTAAATATCTATTGAGAACTCTAAACATACACACAAAGAAAGGGTTTTAAAGGCCCGTTATGTATACTGTCTTTAAAAAAAGGTTTTATTTCTCCATACATAAGCTGCATTTACAAATCTATTTCCATTTAGCTTCTGGCTCCCGGTTTTCAATTTTCAATGGCACCCATTTTTCCACATATGGCTTCTTACTTTCTTAGATCATAATGGGTTAACTGGCTGTGGGGGGACATAGAGGTGACAGTGGTGAGCTCTCTCCTGTCTTTGTTGCTCTGACTTTTCCCTGTAACCTCTGAATCTCTCAGCACATTCTATATTTAAACAATTATTTTCCCAGCGGGTTTACCTCATTGCCAGAAATGTCAGCTCTGTGGCACAATGACAGTTTCATTGCAGCGCCGAGCCTCTCCTGACCCCTCATTTCTTCTCTTTCCAAATTTCTGATTTGCACAGCTCAAGGGAAAAAGGTGATAGTTTTATTTTCCTGTATCGGGGTCAGACAAGCTCAGAGCAATACCGGAAATACTGCATGACAGTAATGCTAACGGCTGAAAAGACTTAAGATTACATCAAAACATATACTAGACAGCTGTGCAGACCTGAACCCAAGTGACTGTGTCCTGCACCCCAAGAATCATTACATCATTGTTCTGTGCCCCAAGAGTCGCTCCATCATTGTTCTGGAGCAGAAGAGTTGCTGTATCATTGTCCTCCACCCCAAGAGTCGCTGTTATTTCCTCCCCCCAAGGTCGTGTATATTATCCCCCCCCCAAAATCGGTGTATCATTGTCCTCCCCCCCAAGGTCGGTGTATCATTGTCCTCCCCCCAAGATCGGTGAATATTGTCCGGGAAACCGATAACCCGTGTATCTGTCCTCCACCCCAAGAGTCGGTGTATTATTGGTTCCTCACAAAAGTCGGTGAAACAATTGTCCTCCCCCCAAGAGTCGGTGTATCATTGTCCTCCACCCCAAGAGTCGCTGTATGATTATCCTCCACCCCAAGAGTCGGTGTATCATTGTCCTCCACCCCAAGAGTCGCTGTATCATTTTCCTCCACCCCAAGAGTCGGTGTATCATTGTCCTCCACCCCAAGAGTCGGTGTATCATTGTCCTCCACCCCAAGAGTCGGTGTATCATTGTCCTCCACCCCAAGAGTCGGTGAATCATTGTCCGGCAGCCCGATAACCAGTGTATCATTGTCCTGCACCCCAAGAGTCGGTGTATCATTGTACTCCACCCCAAGAGTCGCTGTATCATTTTCCTCCACCCCAAGAGTCGGTGTATCATTGTCCTCCACCCCAAGAGTCGCTGTATCATTGTCCTCCACCCCAAGAGTCGGTGAATCATTGTCCTGCAGCCCAAGAACAAGTGTATGATGTTCCTGCAGCCCAAGAGTCAATGTATTATTTTCCTGTGCCTCAAGAGTAGGTGTAGCATTGTTCTGTGCCCCAGGAGTGGGTGTATCAATGTCCTGTTACACAAGAGTTGTTGTATCATTGTCCTGTGCACCAAGAGTTGGTGTATCATTGTCCTGCGAACTATCATTCATAGGGCCCCATAGCAAAATGAGACAGGGCACCATCTTCTGATGATGGGAAACTCAAACAGCAGTATAGGTAGCAATAATTAAAACTTTAAATACAGTGCTACATATCAGAGAGCCCATATTGTAGTGGTAGGTAGCAAAAAAAAAAAACAATATCTACAAAATGGTGCAATGTTCTTATACCAGAGTAGTCCCCTACAAGCTCTGAGGCCCATAGCAGATGCAATGACTGCTACTGCTATAGTGAATGCCCATGCCTGTGCCCCAAGAGTCTGTGTATCATTGTCCTGCACCCCAAGAATCAGTGTTTCATTGTCCTAAATCCCAATTGATGTTTTTGATGTCTACATTGAAAAAAGGAGACCAGTTACACAGCAAAATCTGTAATGCAAAGCCATTCATTTTCTGGAATATTTAAGTTGGGTCCGCACAGCGTTATTTGCTATGTTGTAGGTATCCGCCAGGTACCACGGATACTGCGACATAGAAGTGGCTGGCCAATAGTCATTAAGGGTGACATGCATGATTTTTGGCACCCAGGCGCCAATTTGTTTTGCGCTCATTAGTAGCGTAGAATGCGTCTGCATCTATGAACCTGTTCTACTGCGGGTCATAGATTTAGCGCTTCCTGGCTACAAAGCAACACTTCTGGCTCAAGTAAACCACTTTTAAAGTGGTTTACCTGCTCCATCCGTAATGCGCCTGGATTTGCCGTACTGAAGCTATAAATGTGTAGAGTTGTACGGTTGTAGTGTGACACGCCTCCAGCACGCCCCCCGCGGGCACTCTGTAATGTGCCTGATATTGTGCATGGTTACAAATGGAGTGAACAGGGCTACGCCAGTTTTCGGGCTGAAAAGACGCCAGACTTCAGGTGTAGCCCTGTTCATATGTTTCCCCCTAATAGGACAAACTGTTCTACATCTATTTAGCCGGCGGTGTACACTTTATGTGGAGGACACAAAAGCATGGTAGACCACAATTTTTTTCGTCCTGCACTGAAAGTGTGTATCACCGGCAAATAGAGCAAACAATGTCCAAACAGAACTATGTTCGTTCTATTAATGTGGGCCGGCTGTGGCTACATCATGGTATCCGTCAGATTACCTTTTTCACGATACCCTAATGGATACCTGCAATACAGTGAATAACGCCATATGAACCCAGCCTTATACAGTGTTTAGAGCTCTGCAGAATATGTTAGTGCTAGATAAGCAACAGGCACTTAATAAACCCTTCAGTTCTACGTGCAGTGCCCAGTACACTTTACACAATCTGTGGGAACCTCCCAGTCCTGAAATCTATGTGAGATGACTTTATGAACCCTGGATACAGGGTGGAGGGGACAGTGGTCGCAGCCATGTTACTGCTGATTACAGAATGGTATCTGGGAGGTCTGGTTAATCTGATGCTGATTGACATCCTGTTATGAATAGTCCAGTGTGAGCCACTCGCCCCCTCAATGACTGCAGCCAGCGCCTGCAGTGTTCAGGTGACGGCTCCATTATAACAGATGAAGCTGCATTTCCAACTCCTCGCACTCCCGGGATCATTAGGACACAGGTAAAGACAGTGCAAAGAAACCCTGAAGTGTTTGGGGTTAGCAGCACGTGCATAAAATACTGAGTTACTAAGCCGCAGAACATGAGGTTAATGGCATCCACATGCTGCAGCGCCTTAATATCTCCCTTATGGGACGCTTATCAAAGACGCTATAGAGAAAGAGCCACATACCAGAAACTCAAGTTTAAAGGGAATTCTTACCTTGGAAAGCAGACTCTTGGAGACTCCAGTGCTCAGTATTCTGGATAAGTTGTTCCTTCCATAGAAAATATATTACATTTCATGCACCTTCTGTGGCAAGGAACAAGTAGAATGGGCGCTCTATCTTAAGCGGATGATGTGTCACATCCAGAGAACAAGCGTTTTCTTCACTTCTGAACTTGGAGTCATATAATGGGTGGGAAAAATGTCAAAATTCTTCATATTTTGTACATTTTTTTTACTGCCCCCAAAGTACTTAGTAGTAAAACACAGATGCCCTTTTGATTGCCAGCAATAGATGCATCCATAAAATATCCCAGCCACGGTACCAGGTAACTACACCTGTCACCCCCAATCAACATTACCAGAGGATTTTGATGAGAAAGCCTTTAGAAGTTTAATACATTACAATCAAATCAGTGCAAGTTTAGTTACATATTGAGAATCTGAACACGTCATGTCACCTGAGACTGTTTGATACCTAAAAGATGGTCAATCCAGAAGATCTTTCTAAAGGATGCAAAAAGTGGGTGCTAAGAAAAATGCCACCTCAATGCCAACATCCACCATCATAGAGACAGCAAGAGTTATTGAGTCTGTGATCGTGAGCCTCCTCATTCATGAATAGGATGTCCAACTGACCCTTACATAGATGTAGCAGAACAAAAGATGAAGGTGCTGGACCTTCTGTAAAAGCCATAGATGGAAATGACTTTACCCTCTGCCATATATATGTTTATAAGCTGTATAGGATACATGCCATAAACATAAACTACTAAATGAGACCATCTCTTCCCTTTAGAATGTACGTGTCCAACTGTTCAGTGTTTCAGTATGTTTTACACAACTTGCTGATCTCTAACAAGGAGCTTAATGGCAAAATTCACAACAGAAGCTTGATCCCTGAATTGCCGAATAAATTCAAGAGATCAATTAGGATTTAAATTGGGATTTAAACAGTCCTCCTCATCATGCTGTTCACATTTTGACATCATGAGACCAAGACAGGACCTTACAATTGATCAACATTACCTCGCCATTGTGAGGCTTCAAGCAGGATGTTTACTATTGTTTACTATCATCACTGTGACGATTTGGCATATGTTGGCATTGATGCTAGAAATGCATATATCATGCACATTATATATTAAGTAAAATTGATGATAAAAATATTTTGCACAGCCTTTGTTAGATTTCAAGCAGGATGCTCTCAGACGAAAGTGGCCATTGAGCAACAGAGCTACAGAGAGACTGGAAGAGACACAGAAAGGCAAAGAAGTGGACGTCCTTTGGCTGCATCACACCTAAGGGGCCGTTCAAAACCGGCTATTCGGAACGATTGGCCTGTACTGTGCGCCGTATTTGCGCTGCATACGGTCCAAATTTCCTCCCAGTAACTACAGTAATTCACATTTCTCATAGAAACTATGGAAATTTCCCGTCTTTTCCTTCCCGTCGGCAAAACGTGCCGTGGATAATGCATGTCTATGGGGCCGGCGGGCCGCGCCCCCACCCCGCCCTCGTCCCGCCCCTTATTCAAGCCGGAATTGCAGGCGAAATCCGTCCCGCAATTACGGCTTGAATAAGCCGTGTGAACGAGGCCTAAGAAAACAGGTAAGAAGGGAGAAAATGCTGCTGAAAGGGGATAAGGAGTGAGAAGGGAGAGAATGCTTGTTGGATATAGACACTGGTGGTTCACTACCAGTGCCAATGAACTTATTTTAACTTTCCAGCTCTGTCATCAGTGCTTAGCAAATGGTTGATCCATGTGTTGATATGGATAAATAAAGTCTCTGTCCCTTATCAATTTGGAGTGATGCTGACTTTTTGCTACACATCATACTTTGACAACTCTCCCATAACATCGTGGAGACTCCAAGACGACATGGCAAATCTTCTGGGCACTGCACATTTGAAGACTCACACCATCTGCAGTGTAAGCTGGCTGTAATGTACAGCAGAGCTCCCCATTCAACGGCCAGAATAAATCTAAAAATCAGTGTATTTAGTAACTGGTGCCTTCACATTCTGAAGTATGGAGGTCTGGACAGGCCCCAAAGAAAGATGACGTTAGTGTAACGACAGCGTAGGACCCACCTGCATTTGAGGTCCCGTTGAAGTTTCGGATGTGGGCTTAAGCAGGTTTGATCAAAAATGTGAACTAAGAATATCAAACATTTTTCATGTTTCCTTAGAAGCAGGAGTGCTTTTTTCATGAATTGTAACGTGTTTGTTGATAGTTTCTTAGGTTGATAGTGTGCTGCTGGTATTGTAATGTGAATTAATATTGCTGCCACAACAGTGTGCACCTATGCTCATTTTCTCAAAAAAGTTTTTGGGATGTGCAAAACCAATATTTTTCTAAAAAACTGTACCCTTTAAAAAAATTTGTTCATAACTTTAAAGGGGGTTGTCACCAAAGATTGTCATTCAAATTAAAATCTTTAAAAAACAACACGTTTCAAAATGGCAATAACAAATCCCATGATTTCAGATAACTTGCTTTAGTCTCCAGGGGGTTAGGTCTCTATAGTCACCCAACCTGCTTTTTCCCGTAGGCTGTTCTCCCATCTTATCACAACAGGGCCGGGGGGAGCGAGCACACATTTAAATATCCCTGTCCTTTTCCCCCTCGTCCCCGCTCTGCCCCACAGCCATGATTTTGACGGCTATACCCCCTTTACCCCCGCTCCTTTTCTGTTCTCACCCAATTATTATTCCTCTGTTAACTATTTCCTCCCAGTCTTCATCTATTTGCCCAATTAGCATTTAAATCTCCTTTTTTCCTAACCACTTCCCCGAAAATGATTCACAGAAAAAGAAACCCTCAGGAATATAAAAGCGACAACAAATGTACACGAAACTCATCAAAAAAACAAACTGCCCACCCTGGGACTAGCACATCAGAGATTATTTGAATCGCTTTTTCCCCCCCCCCAATTCCCCGTCTAACCCCCCGGGTTGCCCCCCGGCTTGCCCTGCTGCTGTCATGTAGGTTATGGGGGAAAAAATATTTTGTGTACACGGGGGGATCATTGAAAAGGTCACAAAAAAGAGAACTCTTGTCGAATGTTTCCCTTTCCCTGCTGTTACATCGGGAGCCCACCCCAGCCAGACGTCACCTAAAGAAGGAGGGGGGAACTCCAGGAAGCCATGCTCCCCCCTGATTTCAAAACTCCAGCTTTAGGGGCCCCAAGGTAGATAAATCCAGTCGTGAGACAACTCCTTTAAGGATAATCACTACAAGCAACGAATGTATGTATAATGAGACTTCTGCACCTGTCCACAGGTATTTTGGCCCACTCCTAGTAAACAAACTGCTCTTGCTGTCTCATGTTTGAAGGGTGCCTTCTCCAGGGCCATCTTATCCATTGAAATATTTAAACCATGGCTCACCGGTCTGATGCACTTAAAAGTCATAAACTTGTTTTAGTGAAAAATGCAGAAAATTCCAGAAAATTCAAAAAAGGGGTATAAACAAGTGATTTAAATAAACTGCATTTCTGCATAAGATTCAAAAGAGGTACAAATGCCAAAGATATAAGGATGTCGTATTTCCACGTTTTGGCCACAGGCCTGTATCGAGCGACATCTGTAGGAGTATAGGGAATAGGGGATAGAAGTCGCAATGAGACGAGTAGGACCGTCTCTGTAAAAATGCTAGGGAGCAGTGGAATCCATAAAATGGTGAAAAAGGATGATGGCTATAAGGTGCAAGATGCGGGGACAACCGGAAAACAATCCGACGGTGGATGCAGAGCCGTATGACTTATATGAAACCATTGTTTATACCTCTTTTTTGTATTTTCTGGCAACATCCTCCTGCATTTTTCACTATAATAAATGTAGGACTTTTAAGTGCATCATGACCGGTGTTCCGTGTTTTATATATTTTTGTGGTTTCTGGTCTGATTGGCCTTTTCCACTTGAGCACCTATCCCTGTTGGTGTGCGCGACCTTCACACTTTCTATATTTTATCCATTGGGCAAACTAAGCATAGGGGCCCTAGGTGATGAATGTATGTCCCAGAAATCCAGAGCACATGCCCTGGATCATGGGGTTATCACTGCTGTTTGTTCTTAGGATGTGCAAACAGTCCATGTTGGAGCAGGAAGCCATCAGCTCCCTGCAATGATAATTAGTCTTGTAGGCTGCAGACTGCCTACAAGTCACCAGTGGGATGACCCAACATAGGCAGCATGATGATCTGGATGTGCTGTGGGGTGGTTAGAGACACAGCTTTATGTGGTGTCATCAAGGCCGCCAACAGAAATTTCAGGGCCCCAGACAGCTGAAGCATCTGGACCCACCTCCTCCCATCAAACCCCGCCCCCAGAAACCCGACCTCCCCGCCCAAGCATCTCCACTGCCCGCCCATAACAATCCCATCACCCCGCCCCCAGAAAAAAATGCAATTGCGCCATTGTTTTTGGATTTAGTTCTTGATGGATTTTACAATGTACAGTTTATCTGTATTATGTATGTTAGTACATATAAAAAGGCCAGAAATACCGCCAGATGCTCCCCCCTAGCATGTTACTGATCAAACCAGTATACCAAGACCATTAGTGCCAGACACAATACAAGACCATATAAACCCCACATCACCAATATCTCCACCATAACGCAATAATACCATCAACTGCACTGAAAATAATTCATACATAAACATACTGCCTACTGACCATTAGTGGTAGATACAAGTGAACACAGTGCAGATACATTAGTGACTCACAGTTGACGTCTTGTTGATGATCTTTCACGTTCCATTTTCTTCTGCATCCGCTCCAGACCACAGTGACAAATTCTCTCGGCCACGACTCATCCCTGCAGGATTCACAACACCAACACCTGAGACTCCTCACTTTTTTATACCAACTTCCTACCTTCCCCCCGTGGTGCCCTGGTAGTTAAGTATAAAGCCCCCCCCCCCTTGGTAGGTAGCCAGGTAGTGGGCAGGAAGGGAGGTTGGGGTTTTGTATTTGTTTAGGTTGCCAGGGAGGTTTGCCAGTCAGGGAAACTTGAGAGATAGGTAGGCGACAAAGGGATGTAGTTAGCCAGGGGGGTTTTCAGGGAGCCAGGCTAGGTAGCCACGGGGCGGGTTTGGGGAGCTAAAGAAACCGGGTAGGGGGGCTAGGGGCGTGTAGCTAAAGGGTTTTTGGGGGGGAAAGGGAGCAAGGCAGGGGCGGGTAGGGACGCAGCCAGGCGGGCGGGTAAACTTGGTTGGTACCAAGCAAGGGCGGTAAAATAGGTAGGTAGCCCCGGCCGGGCGGGGGAGCCCAAACCAGGGAAGCGGGTTACAAAGGAAAGGGAGCCCGGGTGGGCTGGTAAACTTTGGGAGGTTTGCCGGAAGGGGAGGGTAACTAAGAAGGGTTGCCGGGGAGGGAATAACTAGGAAAGGACGCCAGGGTGGGCTTGGGAGGGTAGGGAGGGAGCCAAGCAGGGAGTAAATAAGTAGGTAGCCCCCCCCCAGGCGGGGGGAAAATAAGTAAAGGGAGCCAGGGGAGGGAACCGGGTTGGTTTTCCAGGTGGGCAGGTAAACTAGGTAGGTAGCCAAAGGGGGACCTGGGAAGTTGGGGAGCCCGGGGGAAAAAGGGAACTAATTAGGGAAACGGGGGGATGGATATTTAGGCAGGTTTTGGGTTGGATGGTAGGGTGGGCTAGGATCCAAAGCAGGCGGCCCAAAATTTGCAAAGGGGCCGGGTGGAAAAGGCAGGCAGGGGTTAAAAAAGGCTTGGGGGCAGCTTTCCCCCTCCCCTTTTTCCCTCATTTCAGGGTGGGGGGGGTGGGGGGTAACCGTTTTACGGGGGGCTCACCTCCCAGTTTCAGGCCCAAACCCCAGCCACAAATTTTAAATTTTTTCCCGTATTTTTTCCTGCGCGCTGTGGGAGGCCGTGGCCCTTTTCTCTTTTCCCGCCCAGCGCCGCGGGGCCCCGGGCCCCGGCAGGGTGCAGGACAATTTTGGAAAACAGTGAAGCCCCCCCCCATGGGCGGGGCATCACGTTTTAACTAAATTGTTCCGTTCCCCGGGCAAAACAGAAGGGAGGGGCCCCACTGCTTTGAACACAACGCCATTTAAAAGTAAATAAATAAACCCCCATGAACATCATTCAGCGCAGCTGTGATCCAAACCGCAGCGCGGGCCCCCCCTCAGCAGTGCGGGGCCCCTTTCCCATAAGGACCCGCAGACCCAAACTCAATCATGGTAGAGAAAAAACCATTTCTGTGGGAAAACAAGGGGGCGGTACCAATTTCTGCAGCGGGGGGTCATTGCTTCCCCAGAAGCGGCCCGGGGCCCCCTTTCACCCAAATAAAGGGGTGTACCCCCCCAACGGCGGGCCCGGGTGTCCAAATTTTTTTTGGTGGCTAGAGCAATGGTCTTTTGTGCTGTTAGGGAGTTGGGCAGGAAACCCCCTGCCCCTGCTATTCCCAAGGGCCCCCAATCCCGGTTTAAGGGCAATTTCCCCGGCCTTTTCCAGAGTGCATGTTTCAGCTTTTTCCAAGATTTCAATGGAATTTTGATCAGGGTTTAAAGAAGCTACCCCAGAAAAAGTCCCAATGCTTTTCTCTAAACCATTCTTTGGGGTATTTTTAGCTTGTGTTTTCGGTTTTATTTTTGGGAAGATCTGCCCCTGTGTCTAAGAGAAACTCTTGAACTGGGCAGACATTTTGTCCGAACGCCTTGATAGCCCTTGATTAAGAACCCGGTGCATGCAGCAAAGCCCCCCAAAAACATATTTGACCCCCTTCTTTTTTACATTGGTAAAATTTTTTTTTTCTTTGTTTGCTTAATTTTTTGTGTCTGTGAACATCCCAAAGATTGACTCGCCAAAAAAATCAAGTTTCTTCATTGTAAAAAGGACTTCCCCAAAAAAATTTTGGGTTTGTCAATATTTATTTTGGTAAATTCCATTTTCTTTTTTACATTTTGCTTTTAACAGTGATTTCCTCCTCAGTTCTCTTCCATTCAGTACACTTTGGCAAAGACACGAGGATGGTAAAATTTTTGACCCGATCAAAATTGCCTTGGTTTTTTCCCCTCTAAATTTTTTGGAAGTTGTTCTGCTCTCTTTAGTTGTCACAGTTAGACTCACTTGAGACAGGAGGTAGATCCGCTGGGACACCGTCAGGAGTTGGCGTAACCAACTAAGTCTTCACCAGAGACAGCCACAAGGCAGGTTAGACTTTGCTGTGGGGAGCTCCCAGGCCACTGCCCTCAATGTAGGTCATCAAAGTGACAGCCGACATGTAAACTTGCATAGTAATAGAGAATGAGGCAGAGTCCTTGTCGGGAAAAGGCAAACGATCAGGGTGCAGCATACAAGCGAGGTCAGATAAGGGCATAAGGGCAGGGCAAGCGGCAGACAATGCAGAGTCAAGAACAAAACACAGAGTCGGTAACACGAGAGCAATCAGGAGAACGCACACATAATTGGTAGACACACTATGAATGGAAACCAATAACTGGGCGTGGGATGTTTAGAGGTGTCCTGAAAAGTCCATAGTTTGAGGTGGTTGGAGCAGCAGGTGGGGGTGTGCACTGGCCCTTTAAATCAGAAAGAGCCAGCGTACCGTCACGAGGTATCATGGCATGCGGCTTTAAGAGGGGCCAAAAAGGGGCAGACGGAAAGGGGGAAACGATGGTGAAAAGAGGAGGAGGTAAGTAGAATAGGGAGGGGGGGTGGTTTCGAACAAAACTTGGGCCCGGCGAGTCGGTTTAAATACGGCGGGCACAAACGTGGACCGGAGCATGGACCATGGCACAACCCATTATATTGATACCATTTGCATTATCCCTTTTCTTATAACATCAAGCGGTTTCTACATTTCATTTAATTCCTGATACAACTCTTCCTTAGCTTCTTTTGGTCCAGCTAGTTGGTAGACACCATGGGGGGACATGTATGAAATTTGCCAGTCGGAGCGCAGTTTCCGCCCGTTTTTTCCCGGGGAAATTTGCGCCTCATGTATGTCGGCCAGGTGCCCCTCATACATGCTTTAAAGTCTTGGGCCGCACCCCCGCGTGGGGTAAAGGCACAGTGCGGGACTTAGGCCGTGGGGATGGCCTAATATTCGCCGCCCAGGAGGTGCGCTCATACAGGGGGAAAAATTCCCGCGCCCCCCCAGTGTGTGGGGCGCAGTCGGGACCACCTAACATGTTTTTCCATTCAAGACAGGGTGGAAAACAGGAGAAAAACATAAAAGATGCCGTGCGGAGGGGGGGAAAAAATAAAAAAAAATTTTTTATTGGTGTAAAAAATTTTTTGAAAAAGAGTCAAACCCACTAAAAAAATCATAAAAAAATCACTTTTCCAAAAATCAAGAAAGGCGCTACATTGGGATTTGGGAATTTAAAATTGACGGGGGGGGGGGGGGGGGGGGGCGTGGCTACCCTGTAAGAGAGTGGACGCTTCTCCTCCGTGCTACGAACAGGTCTCAGGACTAACACAGCGGAAAGCCTGGCTGGAAAATGGGTACAGAAGAGGGAAAAGAGCAGCTAAGCTCCTTGGTCCCCATCCTTGGGTGACATCACCCTTCACATCTCTAAACTTATTTGAGACGCACAATGCAGGAACCTGGAAAACAGTACTATGGTCGCCCGCCTTCGGAGCCCAATCTTACCCACCCGCAGGCCAGTGAGTAGAAACAGCGTGCCGTGAGAATCGTCGCTCTGGAGTTGCATTACCAAAGGCCGCGGGGGGAGATAATACGCGCCGAACATGCTTACATCGGCCCGGCGGATCACCCGCCGCAGGGGCCAGCCAGCTGCGGTTCTTCTCCATCTGAGACTCCGCGGTTCTGCCTTCTCCGCCGTGAAGGAGGGGAGAGGCGGCGCTGCTCGACCCTGCCGAGATAACAGGCACGGTCTCTCCTCGTGACATCCAACTCCTGAGCCTTCCTGCTTGCGGAACGAACACGGCGCTCGTCCCAGCACCGCCGATCCCCCGTCAGTGCAGAGGACACCACGGCCGCGGGGGCGGGCTATAATGGCAGAGCTTCCACCGGACATGTGTGTCACGGCCCTCACTCCATCCAGTTCTGCTGCGGACAGGGCTTGGACCGAGCGAAGCGCGGTCAAGGTACAACCTGACGATGTATGCCCCGTCACTCACTGATGCTCCCGGCGACTGCGGGTCTTGCGGCCCAATGGGGTTGACCATTACATAGGGTTCTGGAAGCACACAGTCCTCCCACACTACGGCCAATGGCCGGGATTTCCCGCGCCTATGGGCGCCATATTAGATAGCCCTTCACTGCAGGGCCTCCCATCTTCCCATAATAAGGGGACAATACACACGCACCGGTTCTTCTGTAACAACCATCACTTCTTACTCCCAAACCTTACACAGGAGATGAGGTACACCTGATATGAGGTCTGCAGCTCAGTGCTTCCATCCCCTGATGCAGGGAGAGAATGGACTATCAGAAATCCCATGAACACCTCAGATGGGGGTGGGCTGACTGAGGGGCTTACACCACTGACCACCTTGCCAATGGAGGGAAACGGGAGCAGCGCCTTTGAAATGACACCTGAATCGACAACCCTCTCCACTCCCTCACGGATCATGGGCCCGCCGCACGACCCTCTATCCAGAAGCTGCGACCAAAAGTCAGGCTGCAGACAGACTCCACAGGGGGACCGTCTATGCGTGTAAATAAATGGAGCCCGCCTGGACAGTGGCCCACACCTTGGTTCAGAGAGGTCAGAATTTCTACAACCACACCGCGAGCTGTTACCAGAAGCCTGCCAAACCCGCCACTTGGAATGGCAAGCGGCCGCAGACCCACATCATACAAGTAATAGCACCCATGCAGGGCAAAGCCATGACCTGCACTTTGACACCAAACTACAACAGTTTCTGCTGCCCATTCCTGGCAACTATCTGACCCAGGACCAACTCAGTCCCCCAAATCAACTTACAGTTTAAGATAGTAACTGGTACTGCAACCTTGCTTCCTACATAGGAGGGAGGAAGCCCAGGATCAGATGCCCAAAAGGCATTGGGCCGTCAGAATCTCTACCAGCCTTTCGTTGAGTCCTGCGAACCATATTTGGCCTCGACCTTAACCTCCTCCAGATGACGCAACTTCAGCCTTTGCTTCTCAATCCGGAGTTCAAAGCCCTCCTTTCCATTACTCCCTCTATAGAGTAAATGATGCAGATGGGTCGAGACCTTCCAGAGGGCATGGCAGCAAGAAATACACCACTGTAATGTAAGCGGTGACATCCCTCACAAGAAAGAGTTCAGCAGCTGGAAACAGGACAGGGATCTCTGACATTTCTCCACTGTCTGCTCTAAAGGCGTCGCATTGGTCCGTGAGGTTCTGGAACGTCAAAACTCTCCTTGAAGCGCATAATAGATGACTTTGAAATACCGCAAAGCGGAATAATTTAGATCCGCAGCCTACCTGAATCCGTAGTTACATCGGAACTGATCCCAACCACTGACAAAACCTTCAATCATATCCTGGGCGCCCGTTGGACACTTTTTATCGGAGTTCTGACCCGAGCGCTTAGGGCTCTCCGCCCTCAGAGCCAAGATCCAGATCGGCACTAGGGATGTGATTTGTAGGATACATCATTACTCGTTTTTAAAGGAAGTGTTTTTGCGGGAAAGCCCGACTCATGAAAACCATTCTTTCAAGGATGTGCGCATCATTGATCATTTTTCCCGACCTCTCAAGAAAACGTACCCTACGCTTGCGTGCAGCACGTTAAAACCGCTCCTCTTCGCACTACAGGCAAGAGGATATGTACATCCAGTACGATGGGGGTTCCCATTTTCGCTTCAGGTCAAAACAGTTCTCCCTTATAGGCATCAAATCCCCGGCGGACTTGCTCTTTATTTCTGCCAACATTGGGTCTCCCTGGACATTTGTTATCCCGGAGCTGGGCGAAGACTGTCGGTCTGCCGTCACCTCCCTTCCTCTCACACCTGCCCCCTGGGCATTTCAAACCCGCCCTTGGAGAGGTCCCCGCCGAAAGTCCATCGCCCTCGTCTGGCGGAGAAGGAGCTCGAGAAGACTCTGCTAGCCAAACGTATGCACAACATCGCATGACTTTTCTTTGTGTGAGACTTCGGTGTTCCACTCAGCAAAAATGCCATTCATTCAAATGTTTTATCCAGTCGAGTTGACATTTTTCTATGTTTGGGCTGAAATGTAATAGCAATGATAGGTTCCTCAATTCCATCCTCTCAAACCCGTGTCCTTCCCCATTTGTGATGGTTTTCATTTGACTCTTGAATTCTAGGGTCCCATGTATTATTGCGGTTAACCTTCTGAACTTTTTTCCCCACACGAAATGTTTTACGCTTTTGCACCTACTTTTGTAGGTGGATGTGTTTGGTTTTTGGAGAGGGAAGAATGGGGAAATTCACCCCCACTTTGATTGTCTCCCCCCCTCCCCCCTTTGTATGATGTTGTAAAGTATGTGTACGTGTATATGTATGCTTATATTATATTTTATTTTTATCTGTGTATCCCCTTTTTCCCCTATCCCTCTCTCTTCTACTCCCGCCTCGCTACCCCCTACCTCTTCCCCTTTATTCCCTTTTTCTATGGCTAAGGACTCTGCTTTGAATAATATCACCTGTTGCGTCGAGCTGGATTTTTTTGTGCTCGTGTTTATTAGAAGGTTCCATGATCGTTATATATGGCTACGGCCATCTTGTTCCCCTAACGCCTCGAGTCCCTGACCTCTCTGGGGCTGCGGCAGCTACTAGCCTGCTGATTTACGTGCATTGGCCTTGGGGTTGTTGGCATTTTTGGTTCATTTTTCCCATTCCTTTCCTACCCCCTCAGGCCCCCGCAGGCCCGGGCCGGTCACTTCATGCGGTGGTTGTGTGGTGGTACCAAAAGCTTCATAGCTTCTTAATCCCTCCCCTTAATGCAATTATTTCAGATTGCATCCATTATGTAAGGGATTAACATCTTCAGATAAAGATGATCGCAGATCCTGTACTCCCCTCAATAAGCAAAAAGCGCTTATTTGTATGCCTCGTGGAGACACGTTTTGCTCCGGTCTCACCTGCAACCATTCCATAATCGCTACTACACTGCTGGTACCATAGCAGTAATCCCTAGCAAAAGACAAGGGGGGAGTTTGCAATTTCCTCCCACAGTCGCTTCCCGGCTTCCTGATACTTGTATGTTTTTACAGATGAAGAGGCGTAGAGAGGTGTAATCTTTGTGAAGTGAGCATTTACGGGACTCATTCTCCACAATAGCATATTATCTACGTCACCAATGTCAACCTGATAGACATTTTAGTCATTAACCCTAGATGCCTTGACTTGTCTTGCACTGGGCAGGTTCTTCTTCTGCGGAGACTTCAAACTTGGCATATCCCCCCCCCCTTAGTACTTCCCTATGGTCGCTACTCTATCCACAATCCGCGTCATCCTTAAAAAGTTTTAAGCTCTGTCCACAACATGCATATACTCTATTGTCTGGGAATGATGCATCCCACTGACAGAGATTACTCTTTTTTTTTCTCCTTTCGCATCATTCCTATCAGTAGAAGCTTTACATCTTACCTTCTGCTATATCTTATATCTCGGGCAGTTGGAAACCAAATAGGCTAACATATGCACTCTGTTATCGCTCCGGTATTTTGTGTCTCTCTCTTCCAAAACTTCGAAGTCCTCCTTTTACCTGGAGATTGTACGAATTCTCACTACTAGACGCTGTCTGGTCTTGCACGAACTCATATCCACAACCCGTGACTTTGCAGTGTGCATAGTGTGACACTTCATCCCCTCAGTGTTAGATGGGGGCGCTGATGTGCACCTGCGAGGTGTGTCACCTTTGAAGCAAGGTGCGAGGCTAAAAAGGTATATGCACATATAATGCGCTCCCTTTGAGCCAGGCTAGTTGTGGTGATGTCTTCCATAAAGCCTCTGGTGCAGACGCTGAACTGAGGGCGTTGAACATATTACATCACGAAATACTTCTTGTTAATGGAAATATAAAATTCGGTGATATCGTCAGCTATGTGCAGTCACACAATATTCTTGGAGTAACAATATCTAGGAGATTGGCTTATCAAGACAGAGGAAATTCTCGAAGCCTTGTCCAAGGGGTATTTCTCGAAAATTTATATAATCTTTCCCCAATGTGGTTGGAAGCCCCACAACCACCCGGTCCTACTCCCCCCTCCTGGATTACCTCCAGAAAAAGCTCTGAACCCCTCCTTACTCAACTCACTTTCTTAAATCTCTTGAAGATCCCTTCACTCGGGAAGTGCTCCAATTGGCTGTCGATGCTCTCCCGACTGGGAAGAGCACCCGGTACGGTGAGGTTACACGGCAAGGTTCTATAAGGATAGGTTGAGAGGAACTTGCAGACCCTATTCTGACTGCTTCAATACAGTTTCCGAATGTCAGGACTTTGACCCTGCCTTCTGAGTGCCTATTTAAAGTGGTTCCCAAAGGAACGGCAAAGATCACCAGTGTTGACAAAGCTACCGACCATCCTCCCTAATAAAACAACGCATGCCAAAATTGTTCGCCAAAATTAATAGCCCCTAAGGCTGAACCCATTGCTGTGTGAAGTGATCCATCCGGACCAAGTGGGATTTATTCCTGGACGGGAGGAAGGGACAACACGCTTAAAAACGTTTTTTTGTTTTCACTTCGACCAGGCAACTCAACAGACTCCCTGTATTGATGCTCTCACTGGATGCGGATGAAGAAAGAAAGCTTTTCGACGTTGCTCGCTTGGCCCTTTCTAGAAGGGGGCTATCTAAGCTATGGGTATTTTGGTTTACGATCCTCCTGTCTAAAATTCTCGCAATTATACTGTTCCCCTCAAGGCGCAGGATAGAGTGTAAATGGATCCTTATCGGTCACTTTGTTTTTGGCAATGGTACCAAGGCAGGGATGTCATCTTTCCCCACTTTTTATGCCCTTGTTTTTGATCATTTATTGTGTAGGACATTAGCTCTGATGACTACAAAATCAACGGCTACATATTGTTTTTTTTTAGACCGGGCCAGATAACAAGGCTCAGCATTTGCGGATGATCTGATATTGTACATAAATGAGCCTATCATCTCTCTACCATCCGTTTCTTAGGGCCACTTCGATGTACTTTGTTCTTGTAAGCAATCATAAAATTCCAAACATGTCTAAGAGTGTTGCGCATACCGTAATCCCCCCAGGTGGCTCTACGTCACTGAAAGAACATATACTCCTTTCCTGGGGCCAAAAACATCGCTCAAATATCATGGGTGGTCCATATCCCCTCTAGACAGAATAAAAACTTCGACCTTAATTTTGCCCCCCTCCTCACTATACGTTCAGGGAGTTTTGTGCAGAATGGGGACCGTAAAGATTCTCCTGATGGCTGAAATAAAATATCTTAAAAATGAAGATTCTCCCTGCATGCGTTACTTATTCAGGCCAGTTCCACTCCATCTCCCTTAATCATTCTTTAGTTCGGAACACAGATCACTCTTACCCGGTTTGTGGTGGGGCGGCGGAAGCACTCCGGATTTCTAGGCCTTTCTGATGCGACCTCGTCTGTGAGGGCGGCTCTCTCTGCCGAACTTCACTAGCTTACTTCTTAGCTTCAGTGGCTGTCAGAATCCTAGATTGCTTTCTCGTGTCGGTGCGCAGGAATAAAATGCTGGGTTTTCCAGGATGGAATCTCCCTCACATGGCCACTCTGTGGCTACCCCTGCCATGGCTACCGGCGTCCTTATCTTCCAAGAAAATCCTGTGCACTCTCCACTTTATAACTCAACTACCATAAGGATCGTTAGTGCCTTCCCATACTCATATCATGACCCATCACTCTCACGGGAGGACCTCCACAACCATTGACTGGGATTCCCGCTCTTATCTTGATGTGCTTCGGTAGCGTCCTTACGTGCTACGGGGAGCTAGCAGCTTTTTGACAATGGGAGACCTTTGTGAGGGTGACTACGTTTCGCTCCTATTATGACTTATCTCAAGTCTTTGCCTCAACTCGTTTTGTTTTTTCCAGATTAAACTTTATCAGTTTACGAATTTTTTACTCCTCTATTAAGGCACAATCCTATCCCTAAATAGTCCTCTTAGCCTTGAGACGTGGTGTGGTTAAGTGGGTCACTCTGCACATCCGCATTCTCGAAGTTTTATGGCTCTTTACTTCCTTCCACTAGACCCCTTTCAAATGTCATTATCAAACAGCATGGGAACAGGGGGTTTTGCCCAAGGCCCCTATCGGTCGATGATCTGGATGTATATTTTTCTTCCTGGTACTTATGACCTCTGTCTCGGTCAGTGTTCAGGAAATGATTACAAAAAATTCTACCCGATGGTACCGGGTCCCATCCCTGCTTTACTTCATTTTTCCTGCAGTACCCGACACCTGTGGGCAGCTTGCCATTATGAATATATGGGACACTTGTTTCACATTTTGGTGGGGATGTTACCTCCTACATCCCTTACTGGAACACATTCATTCGCGCTATTCGCCTGATATGCGTATGAGCAGCTGCGTAATCGAAACAGCGGTCACTACTCACTTTTTGTCATTCATCTTGCCGTCCCGAGTATTGTAATCCCATCCTGTCTCAGCCCTTTTAATCGCATGGAAAATAAGCTGTTATCCCCAGACTTATGGCGATCCACTGCTTGCCCTCCACTGCAGTTTGGTTCAAGGATGGTAACCTATGGTATGTAGTTGGTGGTAATGCGTATAACGAGTAAATTACGAGGCACGGTAAGCTTCCTTGAGAGTATCTGGAGATACTTGGTTAGATTTTTTGTTAGTCATCAAATCTACAAAAACTCTCTAAGAGACACCATCCAGAACTCTGCCCTGCGATCTCACCTGAGTATGTAGATACCTCTTTTCTGTTGCCGCCAGTGGTAACACCGGCCCTGCTTCGGCTGCACCCCCCCCCCCCTCCTTGTCCCTTGTCTTCCAGGTTATAATATGTTTCATGCCTCTGTTCTTAAAGGCTATTGTATGTTATATTGTTGTGTTTCTAGTTTATGGAGCGCTTTGATAATACAGACCATGATTTGATCTTTCCGGCTTTACTCTCCACATCGGTACATACCTTGGTTGACTTCTGGTGTTCTTGCCATATGTATGGACGATTCTTACCGTCATCACTGGATTTGTGGTTACTCTCACTTATGTTCTCGGCGGAAGTTACCTCGGGAAACTAAGCCAGACTCAGAGAGAGGACAGGATTCTACTCTTTACTTCAGGGAGTATGGTTACCTGTATATGTACCACGCGTCTCTAACTACTTCATTACCTCTGTAACCTTACGGTGTGCCGACAATACACAAAGCTGTAACACATGTACGATATCTATCATTGCTTATGTCTATCGATTGTAAACTTACCATTTACGCTGATTCTTGATTGTGCTATGATTGTTTCTTGTTCACCCTTTCCTTTAATAAAAATGTATCTTCGAATCCGAAAAAAAAAAAGATAATGTCGGGGATATTCAAGTAATTTATATTCTGTAAGCTCTTCTACATGGTCGGCAGAAATCAGCCAATCAGATAGGAGCGGCAGGAACCCCAATATAACCTATGAAAGAATATTGACCAATATCAAAGTCAAAGGCGGGGGACAGTCTAAAATACAGTAAAAAGGCAGAAAAGAAGCTGATTGTTTGAAACTAGTGGGGCTTGGCCAATCCTGGCAATCAATTAGGAGCAACAGGGGACCCATTATATCCTATGGAGAAGTATTGACCAATTCAAATTTCAAAGGCGGGACAGTTCTTATACTGTTAAAAAGGCATAGTAAAGTGCTGTTTTGGTTGAGTTAGCAGGGGCTGCTCGGCTATCCCGGCCAATCAAGCGCAGATCCTACTTGTCCCATGTTGTCAATGGATAGAAAACGGGGCAAGGAAATTTCGGCTCACAGCGTTGAGGGCATGGAGTATGATAAAAAAATCATTTTTATTAGATGTCAAATTTTAATTCTGAAAAAAGAGCTGTGAAAACCTTCTTAAAACATAAATCAATACAACTCCTTTAATGCGTTTGTCGCCGAACCGGAGCTACATTAAGATTTGGGAATAGAGAATTGCCTGGAAATACTGTAATTCTTAGTTCTTAAGCTCTTTCATTGTAGGCAGAAACAGCCAATCAGAATAGGAGCGGACAGTGAAACCATTATAAGCTATGGAGAATAGTATTGACCAATCAAATTCAAAGGCGGGACAGTTCAAAATACAGTAAAAAAAGGCAGAAAAGTGCTGATTGGTTGAGCTCATGGCGGCAGATATGATATCCACAAATCATATGTAGTGCGTCTATTTGGAATGGAGAAAGAGGGCGCGATTGAAGCGGTGCATAAAATTTATTACTGTATATGGGAAATATTCATCGTTCTGTGATTGGGTTTGGGGGGAAGTGGGGCTCGTCCTGCTTAGCAAATCAGCGGGGTGGAGACCTTCTCATAGGTTACTATGGGTCCAAGAAATGACAGAGCGAAGCTCTGTTTGGGATTGGCTAAGTTAAAATAGGCGTGGTTAATTTGGACAATGGGGAGAAATGCGTCGCTTTTATGGGGGTTTTCTAGTGCAATCTGGTAATAAAATACTGTACCATGGCAGAATCAAATGATAAGACTCACGAGTTCTGTACCGTTCTCTTTATAAATGAACAATAATTTGGGCCGGGGGCGGTAACGAAAAAAAAAAATATTAATTACATTAAAGTCTTTTTATTTCTTTATTTTCGTTAGACAATAATAAATATAGTATGGTGGTAACGAAAATAAAGATAATAAACATTTAATTTTTTGAATTAATTTTTTTTTTTTAAATTACCCCCATATTATTTGATCCACTTTAATATTCCACATCGCACTACTTCGGGAGTTTTATCTTTTTATTTTTGGGCACGTACAGTTATATTTATAGATTGCTTTAGAAACACCAATAAGAGCGTTGCTTCACTCTCCCATTGGTCCAAATTATCCGGTGGCCTATTTGAACTTAGATATAGCACAATACATGAGCTCGTCTGCATTTCTTTTCCACATAGAACTCTGATGAGTAGGTTAGTCAGCTGCTGTATGGCTAAGATGGATGTAGGCCCTTTCCCCCAACCAATCAACAGTACGAGTGAATATTTCCCATTGACATAATAACTTTTTGGCGCCCTTCTATAGCGCCTTCTTTATCCAGTCAAAATTAAATCCACATTATTGATTGCTTGTGGAATTCAAATCTGCGCCTGGCTACCAATACAGTCTTTTCTGCCTTTTTTGCTTGTATATTGAACTGTACTGCCATTTTTTGCATTTGATTGAGTCTATACTTCTCCATAGGTTATAATGGTTCACTGTCGCTCCTATTCTGATGGTTGGTTTCTGCCGACAATGAGAGAGGCTTAAAGAATTTGATATTACTGTTTTCAGCGGCAATTCTCTATATCGCAATTCCTGATGTAGAGCGAGGTCTCGGCGACATAATCGCGTTTGTTCAGGTTTTGATTGATTTTTGTTTATTGAAGTTTCAAGCTCTTTTTCTGTGAATATTTTACACCTAATTTAAAACGTTTTATTTACTTATACATCCTTGCCGCGGCGCTGAGAGCACGAGATTTTCATTGCCCCGATCTCTCCATTGACTTTTCTATGGGAACACAGCAGCTCGGCGATATGATTGGCCATGATTGCAAGCCTCGCTAGCTCAACTATCAGCTCTTTTCTGCACTTTTTTATTGTTTTTTGAATTGTCCGCCTTTAATTTGATTGGTCAATATTTCTCTTAGGTTTTTTTATAATGGGTCCCTGTCGAATCCTATTCTGATGGGCCAGGATTGCCAAGCCCCCGCTAAGCTCAACACATTCTGATCTTTTATGCATTTTTCTGTATATTTAGCCAGGATTGCCATGCCCCCACTAGCCGTCAACCCATAAGCTCTTTTTGCATTTTTACTGTATTTTGAACTGTCCCGACTTTGAATTTGATGGGTCAATTACTTCTCCATAGGTTTTAATGGGTCCACTGTCGCTCATTTTTCTGATTGGTGGTTTCTGACCGACCAAATGAGAGAGAGCTTACCATGAATTTGAATTAATGTATTTCCAGGCCAATTTTCTATGATCCTAATTCTAGTTTGTAGCGCCGGTCTAGATTTTTGATTGTGGATTTTTTTATTTTTATTTTAATTTTTAAGGTTTGAGCTCTTTTTCTGATTAATGTTTTACACCTAATAAAGGCGATTTTTTTTTATTCATACTCCAGAGCACAGAGCTGAGAGCCGAGATTTCTTTTGCGATCTTTCCTATATGGTTTCCTATCTTGTTTGTTCTCACTTCATCTTTCGCCTAACCAGATCATTTAGAACAGATTTCAAACTGGTCTGCCTGTCGGGAAGGACTGCAGAGCGCTGTCAATGCCGCAGCAATTTGCCGACCTGCGATCGTAACGTGACTTGGTGTTTTCGACACGTGACCGCGTCCCGCCCCGGTAAATCCACACACGCGCCCCACACCGCGACTCATTATTACGCCCCTTCATGTGAGGCGCATCCGAAAGTGGGCCGAAGCTGCGCCTAACATCGCATCCTGGTCCTATAGGGGATTCGAGTCGGGTTAAGGGCGCAGGACGCCTAGTAAACAGGCGAAAAGACCGTTCCTTACATGTTGAACCTATGTTACCAAACATCACAGTGACTACGTTTCACCCTTTAAATAGGTAAACTGACTGACAAGTTTGAAGACACTTGTGATGCTAATTACAGGACAGACATTAGCTTAATATGCCCTTATGGTCAAATTATTTTCAGTCTTTTCTAATGGTACCATCATTTTTGTCCAGGCAAGTTTTTTAGTTTGTTTTTTAAAATTTTTCAGTTAAACCAAAATTCAAAGCGATTTTCATTAGTTGATTTTCTTTAAATTTATGATTACTTTTGTCAGTTTCAAGTTATTTAATTTGACATGAGTATATACTGTATATAATAGGCTTAAAAAAAAAAGTTACATACATTGACAAGAAAAAGGGTAAAAATGCTTTGAACTTGTGACTTTCAGGACCTTGAGGTCCCATATATCACCATCCACTACAGCTTTGAACGTGAGACTACCATAATTTTATAGACAATCATCTTGGCTATCTAATATATAAATTTGACTTGCAACTACATACCACATGCTTAATTATAGAGATTCTTGTCAAGTAACTTCATTGTTACTGTTTTGCTCCTAAAAATCAAAATTTTTATTATTTTGTTAGCATTTTGTAAATCCACCTTTGGCCGTCTGGGCATGCTCTCGATCAGATTCACGCATTTCTCAACTGAAATCTGATCCCAGGTCTCGTCTCTTCTACACATTCCCAATGTTGATGCATATTGGTCGACTCACTTGGGTATGAATACAGCTTTTTCTTCAACTCTACCCACAAGTATTCAATTGGGTTGAGGTCTGATGACTGTGAGGGCCAATACAGCATATCTGCTTCATTGTCGTTGAACCATTTCTTCGTTAATCTCGATGTATACTTTAGGTTGTTGCCCTGCTGGAACACTGTATTATCCTTTTCAAAACAATAGCACTCGAAGTGTATGAAGTAACTCATCTTGTAGGATACTCGCATTTTGCTCACATACAGCATTAAGATCACCATTGATACTAGTCAAGTATGCATTGCCTTTGGCTTTAAAACAACCCCATATATAACAGGGGCTTACTCTATCAAACTTGACAGTTCCTTCAATTTCTTGATCCATTAGCCTCCAGTTAACTTGATTCTTCCAGACCCATTTGCCCCCATCAGAGCCTGGTCTATTGACTTTTGTCTCATCGCTCCAAAGCACCCGCTGCCAAACTTTCACTTTTTATACTTTCTCGCAAACTGGAGCCGACGCTTCTTATGATGAGATTGAAGTCGAGGCTTCTTCACCTTTTTCGGGCCATCATTCCAGACTTGTAAAATGCATGTTGCATGGTGCTTGCATGGACATCAGGGATCTCACTATTACAAAGCATACAATCCACTTTCACTGCTGTGTTTGTGGTGCCTGCACTAATAGACCTTGTGAGGAGTCAACTTGTTGACTCTGATATTTTGCCTGGACGTCCAACTCTTGGCTTTTAAATGGATGGACGGACTTCATTTCATATTCTTCCAGCTGTCATGGCCTCACATGATGCAGTTTGGCAATTTTCTTGGCTGAAAGCCCACTGAGCTGGATGATGCGGTGTCTCTTTTCTTGAGAAATCTCTTTCATGGCTCCTCAATTAGAACCAGTGACCTTTCGCATGGGAATCAACCTAATAACACACTGAGCTATTAGGGAATGTGAGTACAGGCTGTAATTTTTAGTATACAAAAAAGAAAAAGATTGTTCCATCACCAGGAGCAAAACAGTAACAATGCAGTTACATGACAAGAATCTGCAGAACTATGCATATGCTAAATAGTTGCAAGTAAAATTTATGTATGAAATAGCCAAGATGATTGTCTATAATATAATGGTAGTCTCACGTTAAAGGCTGTAGTGGATGTGGAGATATACAGCCTGAAAGTCAAAAGTTCAAAACATTGTTACCCTTCTGCTTGTCAGTGTAAGGTGTAAGGTTCTATAAAGTTTAGAAAAATAACCTCTAAAAAAGAGTTTTACAAAATGGATACATATAAGGCACCACTGTGATTGTAGCAACCAAAAGAATAATGTTAATATGTTTTTCTTATCAATTTTTTTTTTTTTACATAATGACAAGCAATATGTGGCTATCATATGTATTTTTGTTAATTGGGTGTAGTTTTTTATAAAATTTTTTAACTTTCTCCATTGCATATTACTTTCTGGCTTACCTCTCTGACTTTCCATATGTGAGCTCTGACAGCGCAGCAGAGAGGACTGCTTTACAGTTCTCTTCTAGGCCTGCAATGGCCTGAGAGGGGTAAGGGTTTGTTCACACAGTGTTTTGGATTATGGATCCGTTTTGGATCCGAAAATCGCATCCAAAAACGCAGCGGCGATTGAATGCAAAATGGATCCAACATGTA
Source organism: Phyllomedusa bahiana (assembly GCA_025379985.1). NCBI lineage: Eukaryota > Metazoa > Chordata > Amphibia > Anura > Hylidae > Phyllomedusa > Phyllomedusa bahiana. The sequence goes on from JAODAL010010274.1 coordinate 58,979, forward strand.
TCCAGCAAGCAGCTGCGTGTTTGGATGCATGTTGGATGCAGCAGGATCGCACGCTATAGTTTTAAATAGGGCTCCTGTTGACTCTTTCGGATCAAGAGTTGACATGTCAATTTTTAGAACGGATCCGAAAGACGCATCAGAAAGACGCAATGTAAACACGCACCGGCGATCACTTGTCTGAACACAGATGCATGTTTTACATTGCGAGCAGTGTAAAATCACACTGCTCATTGTTAGATGCGTGTTTGGGTCTATGTAGATGGACCCAAACACTCATATAAGAATGTATGTTCACACGGACCCAACACGCCATGTGAACATACCCTAAGTATGAACATACCCTAATCTGGACCTGATAAGTGTAAAGAAAGTTGGAAATCTTTCCCCCCAATGCAAAGAAAGATTAACCCATTATCCTTCCATTGTTGCTCTTGTCATTGCCCTTTCTTATCTAAATTTTATCTAGGTCTATCCAGGGAACAATAGATTGATCAGTATATGTCATTACCTCATATTTGAAATGAGACTACATGTAGAAAAGCATTTTTTGCAGTACAGAAAGTAAAATGAGATTAGCCTGCCTGGCCATTCAGGGGTTTAACCTGTTGTTATCACAGCTAGAAGATGGTAAGATTTTGTATGTAATATTTAATTATGTAGGACTGCTGAAATATGAAAAAAATACTGCCAAAAATTCTAAAAAATATATTGAAATATCAATTTTAAATAAAATGCCCCTTACTAAAAGAAGAGTCCCTTTAAACAACTGGTCTTTTTTACAGACTCAATCTGCCCCATGGATTGCGGTCCCTGCAGGTCAGTGGCTTATAGTGCCTGCAACCAACCTGCAACCAACAAAATAAAACATTTAAACAGAAAAATGTTGAAACCATAACTTAATTCAAAGCATACTTATGAACTCTTCTAGAAGCCAGGCTAAAAAAAGGTGTGGTTTAAGCAAACTCCAACTAAAAATGGGTATTGATCAGTGCATTCCCAGGGAGGTCAATGGCATGCCTCACGTAGGGTTACAAACTCCTAGGTTACAGCCTTAAAAGGTTGGCAGGTATTGTTTAAACAATTTTGGAATTGGGGATGGTAATGGACACCCCCATAATAGATATAATAGACAGATTAGATCCTTGGGCAGCATTATAAACGGGGCTGTCTGTTCGCTCTATTTATAAATAGGCGACTCCAATCTCAGACACATTAGAAAGCGCCCGCAGCACTTTGTAATGCGCCTGAGATCGGGGGGCATGCTGGAGGCATGTCACACCAGAACCATACAATTCTACACATTTATAGCTTCAGTATGGCAAATCCAGGCGCGTAACTGCTGGAACAGGTAGAGCACTTTGAAAGTGGTTTACCCTAGCCAGAAGTGTCACTTTGTAGCTAGAAAGCACTAAATCTATGACTCGCCGTAGAACAGGTTCATAGATACAGGCACATTGTACGCTACTAATACGTACATAAAAAATGGCGCCCGGGTGCCAAAAATCAGACATGTCGCCCTTGGTGACTATCAACTGATTACTATTGGAACAGGTTCTGCCTGTCCTGCCAGCCTGATTTTTCCAGGTTGAAGCTGTCACCTGCAAAACTGTTCTTGTTCATTAGAAGGAAAGTAAATACACAGAAATGAACCAGAGGCATTCAGTAGATACCAAGGAAGACATGTATGAAAACTGTCTAGGTCTAAGATTTTCTTTGTTGCCCATAGTAACCAATCAGTGCTTCCCTTTCATTTTATATAGAGCTCTGAAAAAATTAAAGAGAGGCTCTGATTGGTTGCTATGGGAAACAAAGAAAGTCTTACACCTAGACCATTTTCATACATGTGGCCCTTGGAGTCTTTTGGGGCCACATGTATGAAAACTGTTTAGGTCTAAAACTCACGTGCAAAAAAATGAGTTTTAGACCTAAACAATTTCATACATGTGACCCTTGATGTCTGCAGTGTGCTGCTGGTTCATTTCTATGTGCTCATGTTGTGCTGCAGCCATGGCAGCATGCCCCTGCACCATTTGTTTCACATTGTTTGAAGGTGTGGATAATTTTTGTCTTTTTTGGAATGTCTGCATTGGGGCGTGGCTGCCTCTGTTTTGGTTGTGTCCTCCACCCATCCTTTCAGGAAGGTTTTAATCAGAACAGAACTTTGTTGGGACTCTCAAGTAGGGCTGGACTTAAGGAAGGTTTAGGAGGAGGCCTATTTGGACATTGGTTAGGCGGTCAGGAGGGTTTAGGATTAGGTAATGAAGGGTTTATTAGTGGAAGCCATGAGGTCTGGGGGACATTTTATAGGAAACTCTAGGTTTAAGTAACACTTGCATGGTCTTGGAAGGAAAATAAAGTAATCACAGTGACTAGGCTGTGGGTGGTCCTCAAAGTTGGTGAAGAGTGAGGATGCTTCACAGCAGGGAGGGCCCTATGTTGGAGGCTAGACTGAGTAGATGGTTATGCCTGAGCACAGATAATTAATATATGGTATTGGTGCTAGTGCTCATCAGCTGGCGGTAGTACAAGATTTTGTTGTTGCGCAGGAACATTAAAGGGGTTGTCTCATCTCATAGTTTAATAGGATGCATGGATGAAATAATGCTGCTTTGCTCTGTCACTTCCCGGTCAAACTGTCTGTAATTAGCGTAATGGAAGACTCCTTTTTGTATTTTTTCAGATCCGCTAGCTTGAGCTAAACAGTAGAGTAATTACTGTCTTTTTTCTGAAAGATCAGACAATAAACACACTTTCACACTGCTGGCCCTGACCTGTGTGATGATATTACTCCCTGCTATCAGATAGAACAAACAGCAGGGGGAGAGAAGTACACAGGTCGGTCACTTGGGAAACTAGAAAGCCCTCAGAAGGTGATAAAATCACTTGTAGCTCCTTAACAAGAAAAGATGAACAAAGCAATATATTTGGAAAACGTCTTCATTTAGTGTTCCCTACATTTTGAAAGCTATTCTTTGTAGTGAGACTACCCCTTTAAGGAATAGCATTTGGGGCATCGAAGACCCCGGAACTGTGGGTTATGGGATAAGATGTGTGGTGTGATATCTTCATTTGGGCTGTTTCTTGGGAAAAGGAGATGGGTTTGGATTGACAAAAGCAAGGGGTCAATACCAGGGTTATGCCTTGAAAAGTATTGAGACTTGGAAAGGCAGAGAGAGAGGTTAGATGGTTTAGAGTAGGTTCCCATCTGAACCGCGGCTTCACCTTGCCGTTGTTGGATGGGCTGCCACAGTTTGCTGCTGGCTCGTTGCCGCGGGTTTGCTTTTACGCTGCAGCTATAGCTGCACCATTTATTTCACATGTTCTGCAGGTGCTGACCATTTTTGTCTTTTTTGTAAGCAGGTGAAATGTAGTGGTCTTTTAGATGAATGAACTGCTTAATTCTACCAGATGGTAGATACAGCATGTATGACATTAATAGCCCCCATTAGAACAACCCCTGACTATTATATACACCCCACCGGCCACTTTTTAGGGAACCCTGTAGAAGGGGTTGGGGCCCCCTTTTGCCTTTAGAACTGCCCCAATTTTTCGTGGGGATAGATTCCACAAGGGGTTGCCAACGAGCTCTAATTGGTACCAAAGGGCCCAAAGAGTGCCCAAAAAATATTCCCCCACCATGACACCCCCACCACCAGCCGAAAAAGTTGATACAAAAGGCGGGGGATCCTGCTTTCATGTTGTTGACGCCAAATTCGACCCTACCCTCCGAATGTCGCGCAGAAAAAAGGACTCTCAACCAGGCAACGTTTTTCCAAACTTTCTACTGTCCAATTTCGATGAGCTTGGGCAAATTTGGGGCTCAGTTTCCTGTTTTTTAAGCTGAAAAGGGGTGGACCCGGGGTGGTCTTTCTGCTGTGTACCCCTCTGCCCCAAAATTGCCGTACTGTGGTTCAGAGATGCTCTTTTGCCTACCTTTGGTTGTAAGGGGGGTATTTGAGTCACTGTTGCCTTTCTATCAGCTCGAACCAGTCTGCCCATTCTCCTTTTTACCTCTGGCATCAAAAGGGTTTCCCCCCACAGGGCTGCCTCAGGGGGTTTTTTTTTTTTTTGGGACCCAATTTTCCCGTAAACCCTTTGGGGGTTGTGCGTGAAAATCCCAGGAGATCAGCAGTTTCTGAAATATCAGACCACCCTTGGCACCAACAACCAAAGCCACCCAAAGGGACTCAAACCACCTTTTTCCCCATATGATGTCGGTTTGAACTGCGGAGATTGTCTTTTACCGTTTTTAATGCCTAATTTCATGAGTTTCCCCCATGGGGTTTAAAAATTTACAGTGTTAACAGCAGTTGACATTACCCAATTAAAAACCTGATGAGTGATATATCAGTATATCATTAAGACTTTCATACATTATATGGCACACTTTCCCTTAACAGAAATCTGTTACATGTGAATATGAAACTTTTCTTCTTTGCCAACTGTGGATGTGACCCATGCTGCATCAGAGCTGAGGGGGCGCTATTTTACTGTTTGCCTCAAGCAACAGAAATTCTAGGTGTACCCGTCCACACATCAAAACTGTGGATGTGTTGATTGGATTTCCTGCTGCGGAGCTTTGATGTGTTATCAGGGTGATCCCAGTGATACAATAATAACAGACCCGATGCATTGCGGTGGAGTGAAAATCACCTTTCGTTACAGTATTAATACTTTTTAATGCAAAACATCAAGCAGCCAAAAGAGGGGTGTGATGTGCAGGACTCACCTGCAGGGGGCACTGCACCATGAAATCATCACCTGTATCAATAACAAGACTGTCTGATGCTGTAGATAGAGCTACTCAGAGGTCAGAGACTTCTCCAGGTTAAATTCATTTATACTTTGAAATGAAAATTGTATAAAATAAAACAACATTTTATTTCATCTGATAAAATTTGGCCCTGGACACCAGCACTGAACAATAGTGTACTGTGGAGTCTGATAGAAGCAGTAGTGAGAACAGAGAATCATTGAGGAGTCTAGGAAGAAACAGCTGCAGACTGTGGGGTGACATTGTATCTTCCTGGAGGTTCTTGGCCTGTAAATGGTTAAAATGCATTAATGATCCAGAATATTTGACAATTGGGGACCTATTAGCAAATTTGCTACTTGGTATACATTGAATGCAATCAGGAACATGCTGTAGATATCCCAGCAGTCTCTTTGGGGTGAGGACTAGGTTGACGCAGTTGATCTTCACCTCTCACTTGTACTTTTGTTGCTCCCTTAGGGACGTCACTCCTGGGGTTACGTTACCTCATACCTCAGATTAGTTGGATTTATGTCAATGAAGTGACCAGAGCCATAGGAGTATTCCCACCATGTTAAACTAGATTCTGGCCATGATAACACCATGCATGGTGCGTCCAAGTCTATCTCAAGGTGACCTCTGCCCTTTTATTTTTTGGCCTAATAAAAAATACATTTCTGAAACTGCTGCACCACTTCAGGGTAAATTCAATTACAACCGCTGTTTTATCAGCACGTCTAGGGAGTTCACACTATAACCTTACCATCTCTGGGCGGTCGTGTGTGTGTCCTCTGAGACGGGCAATGTGGATCTTATTGTGGGCTTTGACCAAGCCTGGGACTGATTAGCCTGACCTGTAATTGGCCACTTATGTGACTTCAGGAACGTCAGGTACTTGTGAACCGCAGCTGACAGAGGAGGTAGGGAGGTAAAGAGGTTATTAGTTTACATGTAAATAAAATTCAATTGTTGTATAATATAATACACTGTTTCTGAATCATTTTCAAGATCTCTGCTTGATGTCAGTGAATATCGATATCCAGTGGATGAAAATCAATCCTGATCTAATACTGTATATCGCATAGATGTGGCTTTGTTATAATTGCATCTAGTCTCAACAATCCTTTGTCAGGTAAACAACTAGGATAAGGGTATGTTCACACGGCTGATTCTAAGGGCATGTTCACACGGCTTATTTTGGAGTGCATTTCACGGCGTACTGCACTTAATACGCAGGGAAATGCGCCCCATAATTACGGTAATCCATAGCTCTCATAGAGAACTATGCATTAAGCCTCGCCCCCCCGTATTGTACGCGCGGGGAGATAAGTGACAAGTCAATTATTTGCGGCAAATACGCACCACAAGCAATGCATGTCTGTGGGGCTGGCGGGCTGCTAGCGCCCCAGTGCCACGAGAGTATGCGCGTATTAGCGCGAGCTCCCGAATCACACGATGTACTGCGGTGCATACTCTGCGCGCCGCAGTACATCGTGTGAACATACCCTAATGCTGATTCTGAATCAGTGTCCAAATCTGACCGCATATCACGTAACATTATTTGTAATGGAAAATCTGCATCACTGTGCACATGATGCTGATTTTCTTTCAGCATTGAAGACAGTCAGCTCTGAAAAGAACTGACATGTCAATTCCTCAATCCTCACCTAATATATGGAGGTTAAAAATCTGCCTCTGAAATCAGCATCAAAGACACGCCCATCATCCGTGCTTGCCAGTGCGGATTTTAGGTGCAGATTCCACGCTGATTCAGTGCTGAAATTCAGTGATGTAAATCATGTGAAAATACTCATTTTTGACACGTATTGTGCAGCGCTGATTGTAAAGCAAAACCAGAAAAAGACAGATAAAATATACTACACTGTGTTCCAAATTATTATGCAAATAATATTTTCTCGTATTTTCCAAAATTACCTATATAAGTTGCAGTCATTTTCCAGTCATCAACTATTGGAGTATAATTAAAAGGTTTTTGAACAAATTGCCTATGATAACAGTATATTTTATACAAAAAAAAATCAAAATGCACTCAAAATGCATGTTCTAAATTATTATGCACAGCAGAGTTTTCAACCTTTTCATTTTTATAACGAACCAAAAAATGGTCATTTGTGAAATTCTAAGTATTAGCAGGTTATTACAAACTGAAATCAAACAGTTTTCAAGTCAAAACTTTATTCTAGGTGATGTTATATGTGCACATAGGACCCCTTGTTCGAAATGACCTTCTGAACTATTGCGTCCATTGAATTTGTCAGGTTTTGGATGGTTTCTGCTTTAATTGTTTTGCATGAGGACAGAATACCCTCCCAGAGCTGTTGCTTAGATGTGAAACTCCCCGCCATCATAGACATTCCTTTTGATGATGCTCCAGAGGTTCTCAATGGGGTTGAGGTCAGGGGAGCATGGGGGCCACACCATAAGTTTGTCCCCTTTTATGCCCATAGTAGCCAGAGATGCAGATGTGTTATTTGCAGCATGAAATGGGGCATTATCATGCATGAAAATGATCTTGCTGCGGAATGCACGTTCTTCTTCTTGAACCGTGGCAGGAAGTGCAGTTTTAGAAACTCCACATACAATATGGAGTTCATCTTTACACCTTCAGGGATCCTAAAAGGGGTGACAATCTCTCTCCCATGATTCCAGCCGAAAACATTACTCCACCTCCTCCTTGTTGGCACCGTAGCCGTGTTTGCATGGGGTGTCCATCAACCAGCCATCCTCCACTCCATCCATCTGGACCATCGAGCGTTGCACGGCACTCATCGGTGAACAAAACAGTTTTGCAGTCAGTCTTCATGTATTGTTTGGCCCACTGGAGCCATTTCTGTTTGTGTGCAGTGGATAGAGGAGGTCGACGGGATGGCTTACGCATAGCTGCAAACCTCTGAAGGACCCTGCATCTTGTTGTTCGGGGGACGTTGGAGGCCCTAGCAGCTTCCAAAAACTTGTCTGCTGCTATGACAAGGCATTTTTGCAGCTGCTCTTTTAACATGACGTAATTGCCTGTTGGAAAGAGTCCTCAATTTTCCCTTATCAGCACGCACACATGTGCGCTGTGAATCAGCTACATACTTCTTGATTGTGTGATGATCACGATGAAGTGTCTTGGCAATGTTGATTGTAGTCATGCCTTGACCTAAACACTCCACAATTTGTTGCTTCTCAGCAGCCGACACATCCTTTTTCTTTCCAATTTTGGCTGAAAATGTAGGCTGCTTAATAATGTGGGACAGCCTTCTTAAGTAGTCTTGCCTTTAATTGGAAACACCTGCCAAACTAATTAGCACAGGTGTCTGCAAATGCTTTCAGTGATATAAAGAGCCCTGACACACATCACCATCAATGAGTTTAACTGACAAACAAAAAAATTCTTACCTTATCACTCCTAAACACTTTTTGCATAATAATTTGGAACACAGTGTAGAAAGGCTTGTACTTCTTTTTGGTCTTTTATCCATTCTTGGTTTTGGCTTAAAATCAGAGCTGCAAACTAAACATATAAAAACCAATGTGTGAGTCCAGTCTAAGGTGAGGTTCACACAGTGTCTTTTTGCGCACCTTTTTTCCATGATTATCAACAAAATGTGCACAAAAAAGTGACATTGTGGTCCCATTGACTTAAATGGGAAGAAGCTTACATCAGCTCCACTTTTTTGTGCGCTATTGGTGCTGCATGAACAAATGCGTACACAGGACGACTATCAGCCTGTAAGTGCGCCAAAGATGGGTCAAAAGCAATGGAGTTCCCTGTATTGAGAAAAATGCATGAAAACAAGCATCAAAAATAAGCAAGAAAAACCATTTACCCCTTACTGACAATGAATGTACTGGTAAGTCCTATTGTCGGTAAGGTCCCATGTAGTGGGCTTACTCAGTAAGTCCAGAAGACAGAAAACAGCAGGGAATGGATCCAGCTCTGATCCCTGCTATTTAATCATTTAGACCCCAAATGAATGAGAAATAGTGTTGCAGCGAAATCACAAGGGACCAACTGGTTACCATGGCAGCTGGAAGCCTAATGAAGGCTTCAATAGCTGCCATGTTAACATTTCTATTTCCTCCTGGCCCAGAAGGGTGTACAAGCGATCAAGCCCTCTAGTGGTCAAGTACCCTAGGGGGACTGAAGTGTTTTTAAAGTATAAAAAAAAATAGTAAAAGTTTATATCACTCCCCTTTTGCCATTTTACAAATGAAAAAATAAAAAAGCTACACATAATTGGTATTGCGTCATCTGTAAATGTCCATTCTATTAAAATAAAACATAAAATAAATAAAACATAATTTATCCCATTAGCTGAACACCATAGAAGAAGGGATAGTTCAAATGCTAAAATTGCTGTTCTTTGGGTCATTTCCTGTCCACTAAAAATTGGAATAAAAAGTAATAAAAAGTCTTATGTATTCCAAAATGGCACCAATAAAAACTACACTTCAGCTGGCAATAAATGAACCTTCACTGACATCAATAGGTGGAAAATAAAAAAATGTATAGGTCGCAGAAAACGGGACTGCAGTGAAAATTTGAGAAATAGAGAATGTTTATATTTTTTTTAAAAGTATTAAGATATAATGAAAACCCTACATATTTGGTATTGCCGGAATTGTATCAACCCAGAATATAGATAAAACATTATTTATACCAAAGAGTGAACGTTATAAAAACAAAACTCCTGAAAACATAGCACAAATACTGTTTTTTTGACATTTCACCCAACTTAGAATTTTTTTGGGGTTTCCCTATGGTACGGTCAATGACATCATTAAAAAATATATTCTTATCTCGCAGAAAAAAGCCCTCATATGCTTATGTAGATGGAAAAATAAAATAATTATGGCTTTTGGAGGGAAGAGAGGAAAAAAAAGAACAGCCCAAAAATTATGACTGGCTGTTAGGAAGGGGTTACGTAAAGAAAAGCTGGTAAAAATGTATGAAAAAAACTTGCTTACAAATGTAAATTTTTGTCTGTGAAATAAGCACTTCACTGCAAAAAAATAAATAAAAAAAAGTTGTGTGAACATAGCCTAATCTTTGTTATCTGCACTTTTATTTTATACTAAGCTAAGGTAAGAGCTGTTTTTAGTGTTGCATTTTTTACCATTAAAGGAGTTGTCTCCCCACAGGGTTTCAAAGAATGCATGAAAGAAATTCTCTGTCACTTCCTGGTTCATACTAATTTGCATAAGCTCCTTGCTTGTACAGCTACATTGTGCTTTCAGATGCTAATTAGATTAGATTAGCTTCTCAAACTACTTGAAGGACTTCTTATCTGATCCCCAAAACAAAAGCCCTAATTTTCAGAGCTGTTTACTTGAGTAAAAACAAGCTTTTTACTGTCTGGCAGCACAGGACACTGACTGACACTGCCAACCTGTGTGATGAATACTCTTTGTTATCTCATTGAACAAACAGCCCCAGGAGATTTGTTTACAGGTCAGTTATGAGGGAAAATGAAATTAGCCACAGAGGTAATAAATTCACTTGTATCTCTTTAGGGAAAACAGAGGAACAATGCAATATATTTGGAAAATGTCTTTATTTTGTGTTCCCTACAATTTGAAAGCTATTCTTTGTAGCGAGACAACCCCTTTAATGGAGTTTTGCCATGATGCAAAAACCCCTGTGGAGACCGGCTTGTAGCTTGTTACGAGCGAGCCTCAGAGAATGGGGAGAGGAATGTGCTTGCGCAGCTCTCCCCTCTTCATCTCATTGGGAATTGCACATTTGCCCAAGCATACTTGCATAGCTATTTTTGGAGCCGCCATATAAAAGTATGTGGAAAACTGCACAAGCCCAGCCCTCTCCCAGTTTTTTGAGGCAACGTGAACTCAATCTTATTTCTGACCTGATACCTTCTCATCTCATCTTTCTAATAAATTAGTAGTTAGTCTTCTCTTTTCCAAATAATTCCCTTAATATACATTGGGGAAAATAAGTGTTTGATATTCTGGCGATTTTGCGAGTTTTCCCACCTACTGTCACATCAAGGGAGGTGCAGTGAGCCCTGACTGGAACCCAGCCCACTGTCCCTGCCTACTTGACGTGCTGCCCTAGGTGGCAGACGGCAACTGGACGACAGTCCCTGGGCTGCTAAAGTGCTGGGGCCGTCAGGAGGAAGAATAGTCAGACAGTCCGGGTCAATAGCAAATCGGGAAAGCAAATACACAAATCAGAACCAGAGAGAAAAACGAAAACAAGCTGAAGGTCAAAAAAGAACAGGAGTGAAGTCCAAAAACAGAAGACAAGCCGAGGAAAGTAAACAAGCCGGGGTCAGGTACACAAGTAAACTGCACAATACAAAACACAAGGAAACTAGGCAGCCAGAAAATATTACAGGTGCAGCCCTCAGCGAGCAGGGAGTTTAAATGTGATTCCCGGATACCGCCCCTGCAGCTGATTGGAGCGGCCTCCGTGTTCTCCCATTGGCTGCTGCAACATGTCCCCTGTCCGGAGTGGCTGGGCGTCTGTCACTCACACAGCTTCCAGCAGAATGAGTGGGATCAGCTCCTGCAGAACGTTGCTCCCTGCAGACTGATCGCCGCCTAACCCTGACACCTACATAGAATGGAGAAGTAATATTAAAAACTAAAACTAAATTTGGAGAAAACCGAATTCATCATCTTTTCACCATCCCATTCCATCCCTCCACCTGATCTCTCTATCTCAGTCAATGGCTCTAGACACTCATCTGTTCCACAAGTCCGCTGCCTTGGGATAATCTTCGACTCCTCTCTGTCTTTTAAACCACATATCCAAGCCCTTACCTCTGCCTGCCACCTCCACCTGAAAAACATCTCTCGCATCCACTCAGTCCTCAACTTCGACACTACAAAATGGCTAGTCCATGACCTTGTCAGCTCCTGCCTAGACTACTGCAACATCCTTCTCTGTGGCCTCCCATCTAGCACTCTTGCTCAACCTCAAACCATCCTCAACTCTGCTGCCCGTCTTATCCACCTCTCTCCTCGCTACTCCTCCGCCTCTCCCCTCTGCCAATCCCTTTACTGGCTACCCATTACCCAGCGCATTCACTTCAAATTACTAACCATGACCTACAAGGCTCTCCATAACCTCTCCCCTCCATACATCTTTGCCTTAATCACCAGATATCTCCCCTCAAGCAATCTCCACTCCTCACATGACCTTTTTCTCTACTCTATTCTCACATAACTGTCTCCAAGTCTTATCTCGTGCTTCCCCCACACTCTGGAACTCACTGCCCAAACACATCAGACTCTCCTCCACCTTCACCAACTTCAATGCAACCTGAAAACTGTGCCAGTTGTAAGTCATTCATTGTTATCATTGTACTTGTTTGACATATGTTACGTAGGTAAGTTCCCTTTGAATGTACAGTGCTATGGAATCAATGGCGCTTTAAAATAAATAATAATAATAATAAGAGCATTAAAGTTGGGTCATGGCTGGATCTTCCAGCATGACCCTGACCCAGAACACACAGCCAGGACAACTATGGAATGGCTCCGAAAGAAGCATTTCAAGGTCCTGGAGTGGCCTACCCAGTCTAATGACCAGAACCCAATCGAAAATCTTTGGAGGAAGCTGAAACTCAATGTAGCCCAGAGACAGCACTGAAAATGTAAAGATATGGGGAAGATCTATATGCAGGAGTGGGCCAAAATCCCTGCTGCAGTGTGTACAAACTTTGTCAAGAATTACAGGAAACATTTGATCTCTTTAATTGCAAAGACAGGTTTCTTTACCATATATTAAGTTCTGGTTTTTTTCTATTGAATCAAATAGTGATTTCATTCAATAAAATGCAAATTAATTATTTAAAAATAATACAATGTGATTTTCTGGATCCCTCACAGTTGAGGTGTACCTACAATACAGACCTCTCCATTCGTTGTAAGTGGAAAAACTTGCAAAATCTCTAGTGTATCAAATACTTATTTTCCTCACTATATTCTGAATGCAGTGCCCATCTGCTATAGAATACAAGAAACTTTTCACTGTTATCTAAAAATCTTTCTACAGTCCTGCACCTCCCGATATCTTCTCCCTTACCTATGTCTAGCAACCGACCTGAATATTACATTCTGCAGATAATCTAGGCATAGGCATAACTATACCTATACCAGGCATATAAGCCTCTATGGTGCCCAGAGGTTGAAGGTGCCCACTTATGTGTCGAACATTGTACCATTTTATAGGGAATAACAAATTTGTGGCTTTCTGCTATGTATCAGTACTATGTTGGTTCCCTGATGTACGGTGATATTATGTATAGCCTTAAGGGGGTTTAACCACGAAGTAAAATTTACGTGGGAATAAAATAAATAATAAACATTTTCACCATTCATCATTAATAAAAATTCTGGACCGTTTTTGTTTTAGCTGCTCCATTAGTGATCCATTGTTTACACCTCATCTCCAGAGGATACGACCAGGACTGAGCAGCTCTCAGCCCTGGTCGCACATGCTCAGACATCACCTCTCCTCCCAGGACGCTACTGAGTGTTCAAACCCCAGGTGCTGTCACTCTACTCCAGTCCTCTGTACTCTTTAGTACTTAGTCAAACAGTGCAAATAAATTAAAAAAGAAACCTCAATGAGGTTTGTGCATTGATAAAGAGTAATAAAATCCACAGGTTTGGTTCCTGCAGGGATTTGAACCGAGGACCCTTGTGCCTGGAAGCAAAAGTTTTACCTCTGAGCTACAATGTAGCTACTTACAGTTCTACACATAAAAATCCTTTCTTTGACTACAGAGAGGAAAGGCCTGGTGATGTCATCATGCAGGGTCACATGACATGCAATTCAAACAAATCACACACGACCCCTTCTAAGCACACAGAGCTGAAGAGCTGGATGCAGGAGGTATGAAATGAGATCGTATCAAACCCCTTTAATCATTGCTACTTATGTTGTTTCTTTTTCCTGTCATCAGATGATGGGGGCCCAATCTCATTTTGCTATGGGGCCCTATGAATTTTAGTTATGCCCATGGCTCTAGGACTAATAGCCTCTCTAATGAGAACCTTCCACTCGCATATCCATGTCTTTTATCGTGCTGCACTGGTTCTTTGGAAGGTGCTTCTCAGATTAATTCCCAACATCCACAGTTCTGAGCTTCTCCTAAAAACACATCTATTTAGACTGGCCTCTCACACTCCTTAATTTCACTCATCTTAATATAGCCTCCCTTCTACCTTATCCCTCTGAACCTCATCCCAACATTTAACAGTCTCCCTCACCCTCCATGCATCCATGTACTTTATGTAATAACCGTAGTGGATCCAGTGGACCATCGCAAGCGGTGGTGTAAGCCGCGTCAGGGAGCAGAGTCTTGCTTGTGGTGGAGGCCAAGGTGTAGCATGGTACAGAATCTGCAGGCAAACTCATAGTCAGGGACAGACAAAGAGGTCAGGGCAGGCAGCAGGCAAAACGTGGTCAGTGGACGTAGGTAAAGGTCAAGATACTCGACAAGACAGGAAAACTAAATAGATCACTGAACCCTGTAGATCCGGCAGGGAGCGCAGGAAGTGGGCAGGAGATATAGGGTCAGCACCCAGCAATTAGCCAATTCCCAGCATGCTGGCCCCTCTATTGAGTTGGCACGCACGCCCTAGTGAGCGGGTATCAGCAAGCAGAGGCGTGTAAGGAAGCAGGAGCACGGAGACTACTGAGACTGTGAACTAGAGTGCCCGCAGCCCATCGTGCAGGTCGCGGTGCCATTTGTCCTCGGCAGTGTATCAGAAGAGGGGACATGAGTGCGCCCGTGGCTTGACGTTCGGCCGCGGGGCCACTCGTGACTTCAAATCTGTCCATACAGAGATACTGTTTGGATGACTGATTCATCGACCATAATGTTTACTGCTTTTCTTTTTTTATAAAAGGTGGCCAGACCATCATATAAAACAAGCAACAGAACACTTGCCCCTCTTGTGTTACAATTATTTCTTTATAGATTGTAATCTTTTGTGAACAAGATCTTCCCTTCTAACATTTGAATTGGTAATCAATTTGATGCTCTGTAATAAGTGATTTTGTGTGTACATTGACTCTCTAATTTGTAAAGTTCAGAAAAATATTTTGGCACTATAATAAATTAATTAATCAATCCATGAAGGTAGTCATATGTCATGAGCTGGCTTGGTGCATATATAAATTGTGATAGGCTGTCTGCACGCTTATCCCTTATTGCTGTCATAGGTAAAAGGGGTGATTTATCAGAGTTGCAAAAAAGGGATGATTACTGACTTTTGGTCCAAGGGTGGCAGCATTTCTGAAACTGTTCAGTTTGTGAACTGTGTTGTATGCTGCTGTGGCAAAAGTGTATTCTGAGTGGACAAATGACACTATTGTGAATAAAAGACATGGAAACTGTGGAAACCATGAGGCATTGATGGGAGAGGTGAAGGTCAGCTACAAAGGTGTGAGAGGGCAGACCAATATTACAGTGGAGCAGCTCACCGCTGATATGAGTCAGGGGGCTACCAGACATGAGCCTAAAACAACAGTTCAGTGAATCCTACTGTGTATGGGGCTCCGAAGCAGACAGATGATCACTGCACCTCTGCTAACAAAGTTGCATCATCAGAAAAGTATTCAGTTTTTACAGCGGTGTCAGAATTCGACCTCTGTTAACTGGCAAAGGGTTGCCTTCTGCGATGTATCACATTTTCTGCTTGGTTGGAAGAACAGGACCAACAAATCCAAGCACTAACCTGACCCCTTAATTCCCCAGACTTGAAACAAGCTGAGCATCTGTGGGACCACCTTGATGGTTGTGTTTGCTCTATGGATCCTCCCCCATCCAGCAGCTGTAGGATGCACTATAGTCAGCATCGAGTCACCTCCAGCTCGTCTGACTGCTATCTGTGCTGCATATGATGGTTACTATGGATTTTAGCTGGTGGTCATAATAATGTGACTCAGGTAGGGGCGTCGCTAGGCTGTTTTATTCGGGGCTCGGGCCCCGAATAAAACCCCCTGTGCCCCGAGTCTCCCGGGCTCCAGGCCTCTGCCCTGGGCCTGGAGCACCGACTGGCCCTTTAGCTGCATGTGCGTCCGCTGGATGCACATGCAGCTGCGGGCTTCTGCGGAGCAGAGAGCGAGTGCTCCCTGCCCCGCAGACAGTGTCGGACCGCAGGTCCAACACGAGAGGCCGCCAGGTCCTCACAGCGCTGAGGACCCGCCGCGGCCCCGTGCGCCCTCAGACGGCAGCGTGCGATGACGTGAGTGTCATCGCGACGCTGCCTGTCCTCGGGCGCACAGCGCGTCATAGGCCGTGCGCCCGAGGAGCTGCCGGAGGAGCGCGGGCTGAAGAGGACAGAAGAGGAGCGCGCTCGCCGGGGGAGTTAAGGTGAGTATTACTGTTGTTATTTTTAAAGCGTTTACCTGCCTCAGTGCCCCTATAATGCCTGCCTGTGGCCCCATATCCCTGCCTGTGGCCCCCATATCACTGCCTGTGGCCCCCCTAATGCCTACCTGTGGCCCCCATACCACTGTCTGTGGCCCCAATATCCCTGCCTGTGGCCCCCATATCCCTGCCTGTGCCCCTATAATGGCTGCTATGCCCTATACTGCCTGCCCGTGGCCCCATACACTGCCCGTGGCCCCCCATATCCCTGTCTGTGCCCCTATAATGCCTGCCTGTGGCCCCTATAATGCCTGCCTGTGGCCCCCATATCCCTGCCTTTGGCCCTATATACCTGCCTGTGGCCCCCATATCCCTGCCTGTGCCCCTATATACCTGCCTGTGGCCCCCATATACTGCCTGTGGCCCCTATCTACTGCCTGTGGCCCCCATACACTGCCTCAGTGCCCCCATATACTGCCTCAGTGCCCCCATATACTGCCTCAGTGCCCCTATATACCTTCTTGTGGCCCCTATATACTTACTTGTGGCCCCTATATACTGCCTCTGTGCCACAATAAACTGCCTATGAGCCCCTAGATACCTTCTTGTGGCCCCTATATACTGCCTCAGTGCCCCCATATACTGCCTGTGGCCCATATACTGCCTCAGTGCCCCTATATACTGCCTGTGGCCCTTATACCTGCCTGTGGCCCTATATACTGCCTGTGCCCCTATATACCTGCCTGTGCCCCTATATTACTGCCTGTTCCCCCCTATATACTGCCTGTGCCCCCCTATATACTGACTGTGGCCCCATATACCTGCCCGTGGCCCCATAGACTGCCTGTGGCCCCATATACTGCTTCAGTGCCCCTATATACCTAAATGAGGGGACATGCTATACACTATATATTAAGAGTTGCTGGGAAATGTGAGGATTCTAAGATATTTGTATCCAAATCCTCAGGGACAAGTATTGGCCGGGTAGCAATCAGCATGAAGGTGTGAACCGGATGGAGAAGAAAAGGGAAAGTGACGACGCTGATCAGAAAAGACGTCTCCGGTGAGTTACTAAATGTAACTGCAGTGTAATCACTTATATTTCTGCAGCGTCTACATACAACTAGTATCTACCACTATATGGTCACTGTATGGGGTAATATACAGTCCTCAGCGTCTGTGTACACTGGTGTCTCCCACTATCTGGTCACTGTATGGCAGAGGTATATGTAATCAGAGCCTGTGTACAGCTGTTGGTCACATGTGGGGGTCGCGTTTGGTCAGGGTCTGGCAGGATTATTTGAGCCTTAAGTAGTAATAGTTTGTGGTCTTGGTTTTGTAGGAGGGGTTTAGTAACAATCACTCGTCCGGTATATTTGCTCCATGTGTAGTTGTATGTTTTGGTGACTGTTTAGGGGTATTATCATATGAAGGTGAGAAGTTCTGAAAAAGTAAATTTGTCATTGGTGATTTTTACTGTACAGTGACTGCTGAGGAGATGGACGGGATCTGTGTGGGAATGTGCAGAAAATTAGTGACAGGAACACAAGGTTTTTCTCTGTAAAAAAACATCCGCAGTTCACAATGAGGCGTGAAAAATGTCGTGTGAACCCAGCCCTACCCAGAAAAACACAAAGGGCCCGAGCCCCGGATGTTTTAGGACCCTAGCAACGCCCCTGGACTCAGGTATCACTTTAATAGGTACTTAATGATACAATAAAGCTGATATACAATGTTACTTAGATATAAGGTCCCCAGGCTCATTTACACAAAGTGTGGGCAAAACTAAAAGTGAGGCCTCAAATGTTAAAATGTTGGAACAGCAACACAGTCACATTCAGTTAATTCAGAAGCTGTTGTACAAAAAGATACAGCGTGATCTATAGCATTTCCAGGGGTATTGCTAGGGTCTTAAAATGTCAGAGGCACAAGTGTATGTCCTACCGCTGCAAATGGTCAAATGGTATCAGTATACAATAACCACTAAGATAATCAATGGTGACTCAATGATACCACCACTATGCAAAGACCAATATTACCGCCTTGCCGGTTCTACAGTATCTATCAGTATCAGTTCTACTCACTGTTCTAGTTTCTTCTATCTGGCCCAGACCAGCATGAAAACTTCATCCAGCCATGACTTGTCTGTAGTTTGCTGCCCAGACATCTTTGCCTCTTCACTTTTCCAGCACCCTCCCTATTTTTTCACGATCTACACAAACTCCTGATTCTGCTGCTACCCTAATTCTGAGACTATAACTGCCTCATTTTACTCTATTATTATACCTGCTATTGGCACAGTGCCCCCAAATACTACACTTTATAAATAATGGTGTCATCTCTATAATTACCCCCTAAGGCCTCGTTCACACGGCTGATTCTGCGACGGATTTCAGCCGTATTGTGCGCCGTATTTGCGCTCCAATACCGCTGAAATCCATCCCAGGCATTACGGTAATCCACAGTTCTCATAGAGAACTATGGATTCCGTTTCCTCTCCCCGCGGGAGAATCCGCCGTGGGGGGAGAAAGTGACATGCACATCATCCCAGCAGGATACGTGCTGTGGATAATGGATGTCTATGCGGGCGGCAAGCTGCCCCGCCTCACGGCACACGCCGTAATTGCGGGGCGAAATTCGTCCCGCAATTACGGCGTGAATAAGCCGTGTGAGCATCGCCTAAAAGTACTGCCACACAGAAAGTCACCCTGAAAACAGTAGTGCTAGATAGCACTCCTAAAATGATGGTGTCCCACAGATCGTGCCCCATATTGTGTCCCAAACAGTAGTGGTGACCGAGATAGTAGCACACCACAAAGTAATACTGGAATCTTTTTTTTTTTACTATCACTTCACAGAGTTATGCCCTATTCACACAATGGATTTAACTCCTATTCACAGGGCAGATTTATTGGTACCCATAATGTTGCTTATTTTTTACTATCTATTGATTTTACTATAGATATAAGCTACTTTTGCTTTGCTATTTCAAAGGTCGTTATCACTAGATATAGCTTGCAAAAATATATATAATTGCTATTATTCTAAAATATGTAGTTAATATTTCAATATGTCAATGAAAAGCAAAGTATTATTAGCTATTGCTAAGACCTGTATAATCTCTTGTACACAGTGGGTCAGATTTACTGTACCTATCTAATGGTTAGACTATGCAAACTTGTGTAACTTTTTATACCAATTATTGGAAGGCACCAAGGTTCCAGCACCGAATTTTGGTGCATATTCTTGCATTTAAGATGCTCCCTTTGTCTGTAAAGCCACTCTTCTTTCCAGCTTTACCATATTTCCTTGTCAGATGAGGCACAAAAAGTGTCTAAGATAAATAATATTTAAATCTTAAACTAGATGCTGCAAATTGCACCAAATTATGGTGGGTGTTGTGATAGATTCTAGGCGTAAACACTACAGTAAAGCTATCCCATATTAACTGAAGAGCGAACCAGTTGTAAAAACAACTGGCTTATTACTAATAATGTTACTTTGATACACTGTAAGGCCTCGTTCACACGGCTTATTTGGGCACGGATTGGCGCCGTACTCCGCACCGGATTTGCGCTTCAGTACGGCGCCAATCCATCGGAGTCATTACGGTAATCCACTGCTCTCATAGAGAACAGTGGATTCCGTCGCTCCTCCCCGCTCGGCGAATCCGCCGCGGGGGGAGAAAGTGACATGCACATTATTTACGGCGCGTACGCGCCGTAACCAATGCATTGTCTATGGGGCCGGGAGCGGCGCCCCCGCCGCGCTCCGGCCCCGCCTCCGTCCCGCCCCCTTATTCACGGCGGATTTGTGAGCTCAATATGGCTCACAAATCCGTCGGGAATAAGCCGTGTGAACACAGCCTAAATATTATATAAGATACATGTGACACAGTGTAATTTTGATACAATACTATACTATTTTACAATTACTATAATGTTCCCGTAATATAATATTATTATGATACAATGTAGGTATTATATAAGATACCTGTGATATAATATTACTGTGATCTAATGTAAGATATAAACAAGCAGGGAAGCCAAAGCTCCAACTCCCACTCCTGACTTCGACTCTCATTTCCTCTTAGATGGCGCATGTTATCATTTAAACTTTACTGTAGTAAAATAGTAACATCAGGCTTTTTATCACCTTATGATACAATAATCAAGCTATCTAGGTAGAACATACACTGGCAAGCAAAATGGTAACAATGTTTTGAACTTTTGACTTTCAGTCTCCATATCTCCCTAACAATGTCAGGGTATAAAGGAATTGTCTCATGCAGAGTCCGTTTTGTGAACAGCTGAACTCTTCTACTTCTTTGAAAGCAAGTGAAAAATTTTGCTGAAATCTGGTCAATCTGTTTGCTATGGGAGCAAATTTTTTTCCCTTTGATAATGCTTTGCCTGCTCCATGTCATCCAAGTACTTTTCAAAATTAAACTCTCATCTGATGAGGCTGAAGATATGGGAGCAGTAGCACTGGCAAGACCCAATTCCTTTTGCTCTTGGCACGGCATTGAACTAACTGGACCAATGTATTATATATTTTGGGAGTCGGTCCATTTTATAACGACTCTGACTCCACCAAAATGGACACCAACTCCACAACTCTGACTCCACAGCCTGGTGTACAAAGTACCTGTGATACAATAAAATTGTTATACAAAATTACTCTAAGGTATCCATGATAAATTACTGTGATACAATGTAAGTTTTATACAAGATACCTGTCATACAATGTATTTGTTATACAATATTACTATAAGCTACCATGATATAATTTACTATGATATAATGTATTGTATAAGGTACCTGTGATATAATTATTACAAAATATTACTGTAACATACCATGATGTAATGTTACTATGATACAATGTAATTTCTATACAAGGTACCTGTGATACAGTGAAATTGTTATACAACATTACTGTAAGGTACAGTGAAATAATGTTAGTATGATACAATGTATTATACAAGGTACCTTTAATACAATACAATTGTAATATAGTGTTACTGTAAGGTACTGTGATATAATGTTACTGTGATATAATGTAAATATTATACAAGGTATCTGTGATACAGTGTATTACACAATATTACTGTAAGGTACTGTGATACAATCTAAGCATTATATAAGGTACCTGTGGTAAAATGTAATTGTTATACAATATTACTATAAGGTAAAGTGACATAATGTGACTACGATACAATGTATTATGCATGGTACCTGTGATATAATGTGATTGTTATACAATAATGGGACTATGATATAATGTAAGTGATATATAAGTTACCTCTTATACAATGTAATTGTTACATAATATTACTATAACGTACCCATGAATGTTGCTATGATATAATGTAACTATTATATGAGGTTCCTGTGATATAATGTAATTGTTATATGATATTACTATAAGATAGCCACGATATAGCGTGACTATGATGTATTATATAAGGTACCTGTGATACAATGAAATTAAATACCTGCTGATCACAAATGTCCCTCCATGGAGGCATCTGAGATGTTGGGAGTTGGAATGATTCGAGTTGGTGGCAACAATCACTGCTGAAGAAACAGGAGATAAAGTAAACATTCCCTGATAATCAGGCTTAGGGTAATTAAGTTGTGTTTATTTTAGAGCAAAGCCCTGTAATCTGCATAAATTATCATCACACTTAATGGGATTGCAGTTTCTGAGCCCCCCCATTTAAATTGTGATCCCAATTTCAGGTGCTATGAGGGCTGAGGATTAACATGTGGGTGTCAGTGACACAGTGTGACTCCCTTCATTGCTTGCAATGGTTACCATATGTGCAGCCGCTCACTGTTAATAGATGACAGGACCATGGTCTTGGTGTGATGCTGATCCCCACTCCCACCCATAAATATGCATTGCTGTTAACCCCTGCAATTCCAAAAACAGGAAAGCTTTGCAGATAATCACAAAGCTTTATTCTTTTCTTGTTAAACTGCAGAGAACTGCAATCCCAGCCATTTAACCACTTATGCGCAACAATCAATGCAACCACTTCATCTAAATAGTTTTAAATGCTGCAGCACTCTAGTGCATTCGCTGATCAGCCACCCTGCAATGCGACTGTGGGATGTCGACTAGTGGGATGCCTCCATGCTGCCATCTTGCTTAATGACTGGATGTAATGTAAAATAGAAGAAGCCAGTAATATATATTATGTGCCGGCTCAAAACACAGCATCAGTAGTTTTTAGCGTTTTTTTATCGAAAAATTAAAATTGGAAAGGTTTTTTTTGGTATCGAAATTTTTCAGATCATGCGATAATTAAGGTTAAATCTTTTGCTTTTTATTAAGATCGCCCTTTTGGCGCTTCCTTTTTTTTTTGGCGGCAAAAATCAGATTACAGAATAGGCAGGGTGAGATGTGTGTGCGATGTCATGATGGATGTGTAGGTTTGGGGATTGGGGAAAAATCACATCCCCCCTTTTTTTAAATAGAACAGGTTTCCTGTTCGCTTGGTCTCTCGCGTTCTAGGAATGGCCCGGCGCTCTGCCTGGGGCCAAAAGCTCGTGAAAATTAGTCTTTTCGCACAGGGACCTCTCTATTGGGCCCTTTCCCAATTTAGTTAGATTAGGATTTGAAGATTTTATGTAGTTAGAAAAGAGAATTTTAAAGCAGTTACGTTTGTAAGTCACGGGGGGGGGGGGGGGGGCCCAGGGCCAACACAGACAAGCTCAAAAAATAAAAATGGAAAAATTTCACCAAGACTTAGTGTGAATTGCACTGAATATCTTTATTAAAAAGTTTGCTATTAAAATTTTTCCGGTTTGGGCAGCCGAACTTTATTGGATAACATCATTTCTAGTAACTGCAGGTCTTTTTGTTAGGTGCAAAACTCACTTTTTTTATCAGTTAACATTTAGATAGGGGTTTATTTCAATTTTTCCCCTTACACCCGTGACGTTGATAATCCACCTTTCAGTTAAATTACAATCCAGCAATTTTGTGGTCAGCACAGGTTGTTTGTTTCCAAAAATACCGTGTTCATCGAAAACATAAAAGTAGGTTTTTTGACTTTTTTCGCACCCCTTTTTTTATTGACCAGCATCCAGTAAATCTTAAAAAAGAATTCTATAGTCCCAAAAGGTGATTGGGAAAATGCAAAAATACCATGTATTTACGAAAAAACAGATACTTTTTTTTGACTTTTGGCACCCGCTTTGTTCATTGCGCAGCTCCGTAAAAATTTTAAAACGAAATTTTATAGTCACCAAGGTGAATTAAAGGTGCAAAAAATACCTTATTTACGAAAACATAACAGATATGTGTTTTTTTGACTTTTGCCACCCCGCTTTTTTTCATTGACCAGCAATCCCCAATAAACTTAAAAAAACAATTCTTAGTCACCAAGGTGAATTGAAAAAGGTGCAAAAAAATTTCCGTTTTATTATACGAAAAATAACAATAGTGTTTTTTGCTTTTCGCACCCAGTTTTTCATTGACGTAGCTCCAGTAAATCTTTAAAAAAGCAATTCATAGTCACCCAAGGGAATTTAAAGGTGCAAAAAATACGTGTTTTAACAAAACATAACGATCGTGTTTTTTTGACTTTTTCCACCCCGCTTTGTTCATTTTCGCAGCACCACGTAAATCTTAAAAAAGCAATTCTTAGTCACCACAGGTGAATTTAAAGGTGCAAAAAAAACCGTGTATTATACGAAAAATAACGATAGTGTTTTTTGACTTTTGCGCACCCCGCTTTGTTCTTGCCAGCTTCCCATAAATCTTAAAACAGCAAAATTTTGAATCACACAGCTGAAATTTAAAGGTGCAAAAAAATACCGTGTATTATACGAAAAAAAAAACAATATGTTTTTTGACTTTTGCGCACCCAGCTTTGTTAATGCGCGCATCCACATAAAAACTTAAACAGCAATTTTAAGCACCACAGGTGAATTGAAAGGGGCAAAAAAAACCGTTATTAAACGAAACTAACAATTTGTGTTTTTTGACTTTTGCGCACCCCGCTTTGTTTATTGACGCAGCATCCCCTAAATTTAAAACAGCAATTCATAGCACCCGGTGAATTTGAAAGGGGCAAAAAATACCATTATTATTCGAAAAAAATAAAAGATACGTGTTTTTTACTTTTTCCACCCCCGCTTTTTTTTATTGCGCGCATCCCCCGTAAACTTTTAAAAAGAATTTTATAGTCACACAGGTTTTAAATTTAAAGGTGCAAAAAAAAACCGTGTATTATACGAAAACATAACAGATATGTGTTTTTTGACTTTTGCGCACCCCCTTTTTTCATTGACGCACATCCCATAAAACTTAAAAAAGCAATTCTATAGTCACCACGGTAATTGAAAGGTGCAAAAAAAACCGGTTTTTATCGAAAAAAAACAATCGTTTTTTTGACTTTTTCGCACCCAGCTTTTTCATTTAGTAGCATCCTGTAAATCTTAAAACGCAATTTTAAGTCACCACAGGGAATTGAAAGGTGCAAAAAATCCCTGTATTATACGAAAAAAAACAAAACGTGGTTTTTTTACTTTTGCGCACCCAGCTTTGTTCATTGACGCGCATCCACGTAAATCTTAAAACAGCAATTTTATGTCACCAAGGGAAATTTAAAGGGGCAAAAAATACCGTGTTTATACGAAAACATAACAATACGTGTTTTTTGACTTTTGCGCACCCAGCTTTTTTCATTACGCAGCTTCCCCAAAATTTAAAAAAGCAATTTTAGTCACCAAACTGAATTTAAAGGTGCAAAAAAAAACCGTGTATTATACAAACATAAAGATATGTGTTTTTTGACTTTTTCGCACCCGCTTTTTTTTATTGACGCACATCCACATAAATCCCTTTAAAAAGCAAATTTTTAGTACCACAGGTGAAATTTAAAGGTGCAAAAAATACCCTTTTATTAAACGAAAACATAACAGTACGTGTTTTTTACTTTTCCACCAAATTTGTTGATGACACTTGCAGTTAAAAATTTGAAAACCCGCAATTTTTTTTTGATTTGGGGATTTGAGAATAGCTGTGATTTGCCCTCTTTTAAAAAAGAGACTTTCCAAAAACTATTCCATACCTTTTCAAATTTTTATATTTCTGAAAATGGAGCGAAATCAGGGGGTAACGAGCAAAGAGGGGGGTAGCACATGGAGGTAAAGGTAAAGAGAGGAAGGTGGCCCTTTCCCTGCTCATTGTTTAGTGGGGGGGGGGAAACCCCGGAAATTTCCCCCTCACATGCTCCAGCGATTGTGGCAGCAGCGCAAACCATTAGCAGTACGAAGTGACCAGGCCTGACAAGCAGCGGGGCGGCCTCGGGGTGTTAGCCACCGAGAGTGGGGCAGGTGAAAGGCTCTGCACATCCTGCCAGTTTTGAAGAACCCACCAAAAGGGTCAGGGCGAAAATGCCCTTGTCACATAGCATTGTGGTGATCTTAGTTCTGGAATGATCGTTGGCACCTGAAACTCAGGACCCCCCACGAGGAGGAGGAGACGGACCAGTTTCCAGCAGGGGCCTTTTCTCTCCGTCAAATCCAAAGGGCCCAAAATTTTCCCAATTTTTTCGGTCTATTAGGCAGTTTTTGGGGTCCAGAGCTAGTGCAAGGGGCCCTCAGCTTTCGGGGTTTGCATCATCTGGGGAAATCAGGGCTGTGTTGAAGGGGCCCCGGAGGAAGCGGGGGAGGGAGGAGGGGGAGGAGGTTTTCCCTAGACCCGAGCCCCCTGCTTGAAAGATTTGGGCGTAATTTAGGAGATGGGGAAGATGATTTTTCTAGTTCCCCTCATCCAAGGTTTGGGAACTCAAGGTCCAAATTTCTCACATGAGGCTTGGATGCCCCTTTTCCCTCCAACATGACCCTTGCTTTAAAGGGCCCCATCAAATAAAAAAAACGCTACGGAGGCCACCCCCCCTGGATCCCCGGTAAAAAACAAAACTCAGCATTTTCCCTTCCACCCACCCAAATAGAATAAAATGCAGGAAATGGAACCTTGCTATTAAATGGAGACATCTGTTGCTCTGCTCACGTTCTTAAAATTCTGGTGGAACAACGCCGCGACGTGACAGCAGTAGAGTGCCAAGTGCCTAGCGGCAGCGGGCAGCACAGGCAAGGTGGAGAAGCCTAAGGGTGCCCTCGGCAATCTTTTTTTACCACCTCACCAAGCATGCAATGCAGGCCCACATACAACCCCCAGAGCCATTTAAGACATGGTGCACGCTATCTGCTTTCCCAACACCGAGTTTTTGCATGTGTTCCGGCCCCAATAGATTTTGGGGTACCCAAAAGGGCCCGAATGGCCCCGAGGGCTCGTCACGCCATAGAGGTGTTGCCCTCCCCCAGCACCAGCGTCATATCTGAGCGGGACCTTCAGCACAGCGGGAGGAGTATTACAGACAAACGCATCCGGCTTTCCACAGAAAAATTGGATCTTTGACTTTCATCAAGATAAAACCATGGATCTCTGATGATGTTGGGCCCCAATTGCCGATGTCACCGATTAGTTTGCGGGTCTACTTCACATTCCTTCCCAAAACGAAATGGTCCTTTTGAAAAACTTATTTTAAAATGATAATTTCTTACTGCAATTTTTATTCTCAATTCCAACATTCATTTTGGGGTTTTTTTCTTGGGGAAACAAAAAACCCCAAGGTTTATGACAAAACCAATTCCATTACTCACTTCATTTTTAAAATTTTTTTCAATTATCAAGGGTTTTGGGGGTATGTTGCCTCACAATTTTTAAACAGGGGCTGAGAATTTTTTAAAAATTTTTTGGGGGGTCATGTTGCTGTGGATACAGCAATAATCATGGTCCTTTGGAACAGAAATTGGTTTTAAAGGGGCTTTTTTCCCCCCTCAAAATTTTTTAACATGGCTGAGAAGTCAAATTTAAAATTTTTTTGGGGGTCATGTTGCTGTGGAATACAGCAATAATCATGGTCCTTTTGGGAACAGAAATGTGGTTCTAAGGGGCATTTCTCCTTCGAAATTTTTAACAGGGGTGAGAAGTCATTTTTATAATTTTTTGGGTCATGCTGCTTTGAAATGCAGCAATACTCGGGTCCTATTCAAAAAAATGTTGTTTCTAATGACATTTTTTTCTTCACAAGGTCAAGGTGGCTAAAGGGGTGAGGGTTTGCTTCAAAAAAGGGAAATGGGTTGGAAAAGTTAAGGACACATATTGAAAATGACTTTTTTTTGCAAGATCTTTAACATAGCTATCAATCCCTTTATTGAGAAAAAAACCCTTTTAAATAAAAATAAAAAAGAGAAACAAAGACATGGTGGGTTTCCCCCGATTTAAAAATTGTTTTCTAGAATTAAAATACTAAAAAAAATTTCTTACAAAAAAGCTGTTAAAAAATTCCTCTGAATTGTACAAGGGGGGGTTAAGGAAAACTTACCAGTGTAGGTTATTTAGAGGACATGGAGTATGGAGCACGGAAGAAACAAAGTACAGGACCATTTCCCCCAACCCCTTGAGTAAAAAGAGAAAAAGAAAACAAAATAAAGGGCACCTGGTGTAACGGGGGTTAACCACCAGTATTTCCAAATGAAGCTCATTGGCCACACTCATACGAGGGCAAGCGCTACCCGGGTTTTGACTGAGGAAGGGTGGAGTTCTCACACTTCCGTTCCCCACTCTGCTTCAGCATGACAGTTTTCGTTGCTGGTCATCAGGGCATTTTAACCGCGTGTTTAAAAGATACGGACCCACCCGGGCTCTCCCGCACCACTGTAAAAATCCCGGCCCCCGGGGCTGCTGTGGCCCCGGACGGTATAGCAATGCCATGAAACTAAAAATTTTGGGTTTAAAGACTCCTTTTTTCCCCCACTTTTAAAAGTGGGGGTCATGCGGTTTTTTTCTCATGGTGGCCCAGGGCAGGTATGTCAATTCCAGTGAAACTAAAATGGGTTGAAAGACTCCTTTTTTCCCGGGACTTTTTAATTGGGGGTTATGCGGGGTTTGGGGGTCATGCTGTGGCCCCGGACAGGTTAGTCAATGTCCCGTGAAATAAAAAGGTGGTTTTAAAGACTCCTTTTTCCGGGACTTTTTAAAAGTGGGGGTCATGCAGGGTTTTGGGGGTCATGCTGTGGCCCAGGGCAGGTATAGTCAATGTCCAGGAAACTAAAAATGGGGGTTGAAAAAAAAACTCCTTTTTTTCCAGACTTTTTAAATGTGGGGGGTCAGCAGGTTTGGGCCCTGCGTGGCCCAGGACAGGGGATAGTCAATGTCCAGTGAAAATAAAATGATGGATGAAAGTCTCCTTTTTCCGGCAAATTTTTAAATGTGGGGGTCATGCAGGGTTTGGGCTCATCTGCTTTTAGGGCAGGGAATTCAATGTCCAGTTCAAGTAAAATATGGTTCATTTTTTATATGCCTTTTGGCACTTTTAATTTGTTGATGCAGGTTTAAGGTCTGCGTGGGACAAGACAGGATGTGAATGTTGTGTGTGGGGTTTTTTTTCTGTGGTTTTTTACCTAAGTGTTGTGCCAAGATGTAGCAGGTACCATTTGACTGTTGCGGCTGTTAATTCCAGCTTCTCCAGCCTGTTTGGGTGTAATAATAAAGGTTTTTTTTGCTCTCCCATTAAATTTAATGGCATCGGAGATGATCGACTGTCACTATCGAAAACCTTATCGATGGTGGCCCCTATCGACTATCGTCGAGCATAGCCAACGTAATCGCTCAACACTATTCATCAGCCCTTAAATTGCAAATATATCCAGGCTGCACTTTCAAAGTGGTTTTTATTTCACCCATGTATGCAACGGTTCAGCTCTAATACGTGCCTTTATCAAGCTTGAAAAAGGCTCATATTAGAGCTGAAACACTGCATCTTTGGTTGAAATAAAAAACGTTTACTTTGGAAGTGCTGCCTGGATCTATTTGCAATTTATGGATGTAATGTGAGAGCTATATTAGAAGATTATTCTGCTTTAATATCTTAGAATAGTGAACAAGCAATTGCACCCCCCCAGGGGACTATAGGGGGGTTTAAGGTACAGCCGTAAACCCAAACCCCGGAGCCGAGGGGTCCCCCAAAAATCCTTTGCCACATATGAAAGTACCAGTATTATAAATGGCATATAGTAGGTAAAGGGGTCCTCTTATCGATTTTTTGCATTGGGGCCCAGGAGCTTTAAGTTATGCCTCTGCACTCCCTAGTGATTGCACCTCCCTAGTACAGTAGGATGACTAAAAATATGTTAAAAAAGTTAAAAAAATATAAAAAATGTAACAATCCAAAACACTCCTCTATTTCCATTTGATAAATACTGTGAAAAAATTATAAAGAAAAGTTAAGCCTAATTGGTATCATCGGGTCAGTAAAACTCTGATCTATTAAACTATTACATTATTTATTCTGTATGGTAAGCACTCACCTTGGTCACTTTGCCTCTCCCAAAAATTGGAATAAAAAGTGAACAAAAAGTCACATCTATCCCAATGGTACTGGCCCTTCAGTCATGAATAGGTGGAAAAATCAAAAAATTGTTGGTCACGAGAAATGGTGCTGCAAAGCAAATTTTAAGATGTTTTTATTTTTTAAAAATTAGTAAAATGTAATGAAAACTAAAAAATAATTATATCTACATGCAGAATCATACAGACTTACCAAATAAGGATGACTAGTCATTTCTACCAAACAGTAAAGTCCATAAAAATGAAACTTTGTCCTTGATTCACAGTACATCATACAGTATGGTAAATAGTACCATGAAATAGTATGTCCTGTCCTACAAAAAACAGGCCCTCAGATAGCTATGTAGAGGGAAACATTAAAAAGTTCTGTATCCTGGAAGGTGGGGAGGAAAAGTGTGATGTAAACAAAAATCCCTGGGGCAGAAAGGGGTTAACTCCTTAACGACCGCCCACCGTCTTTTGACGGCGGGCATTTCAGGTCCTTCGTCTGCACTGATGTCTTTTGATGTCGCTGCAGACATCGGAGTTTGCGTCTCCTGGCCCGGGAACCTCCGCTCCCCGGTGCTTTAACCCTTTGATTGCCGCAGTTCGTCACTGCAGCGTAACCAAAGGGTTTCCCTGCTCTGTAAAGTGATCGGAACGCCCGGTGACATAGCCTGGGGAACGGCTGCAGAGTTAGCCCTGGGGACCCAGAGTAGCCCCAGGACTGTCTGTGTAACAAGCCAGTGATCAGGGCAGACTGTGTGTTGTCCTGATCACTGCCTGTGTCAGACTGACACAGATTACAATGTATTAGCATATATGAATATGCTAATACATTATTAAGTGGAGAAAAAAAAAGTCACACAGTTCTCCCTTCATGGGATTTAAAAAAAAGTAAAAAACATAAAAAGTGTAAAAATAAAAAAAAAAATAAAATAAAAATAAATATTTAATAAAAAATAATTGTGCATACATTACACACACAAAAAAAAAAACCCAAAAGGTATCTAAAGACCGTAATAATCTAGAATTAATCTAACAAGTTATTAAGTGTGAAATGTGAATGGTGTAAAAAATGTAAAAAAAAAAAGAAAAAAAATCTTTTTTTTTTTTTTTTTTTTTAAACTCTGAAATTATTTGAGTGAATTAAAACTATTCCCCATAAAGTACAACTTGTCTCGAATAAAATGAGGCCTCATACAACTGCGTCATTGAAAAAAATAAAAAAGTTACAAATGTTGAAACACAACAAGGCAAAAAACTAAAAAAATGTTCTGGTCATTAACTACTTTTCAAGCTTTTGGCTTAAGGGGTTAAACACTGTATGCTTGGGGCAAGGGGTAGTGGATGTGCCAGGGAGATGCTGGCAGAGGGACTACTCTCCCACCTTGTATGTGTCTATAGAGCAGCACAGACTTGTGCTCACCGACTGTGCTTTTACTTTTCTATTTGGCAGATGCAGAGTCCACCAGACACATTCAGCAGCATGAATCTTTTCCCCAGACCGACGGAGCGCTGATTCACTTTTCAGATGTGTCCTGAGCTTTATTATGCACAATATCATTACAAACATTTATTCTAGACACATAATCACTTTTCCTATAAAACCACAATCTTGTCTCCATTAACACCTTAATGAGACAATCAGGAAGAAACCAAAGCTAAGAATATTCATCAATTACCAGTGGTGGAAGTCAGAGCTCATCCTTAATTGCTAGTGACTTCCAAATTATTATATAGAAGCAAAAGGTTCTGTGGTGGCTGAAGGATTTTTTTGTTATAAAAAATAAAATTAATAAATGATATTGCACTTAAAGGACAATCAAATTATCTCTACATAAAGATTAAAGGACATGTACACATTTTTTTTATTATTCATTTGATTCCTAATTGCAAAATTAGGCAATATTCTAAATAGTTTAAAAAAAAAATTGCTGCTGTGGAGTCTGTGCAAGTCCTTCACCTAGTTGCTGATGCTGCTGAATCTTAAATGTCATTAAAGTACTACTCCTGTTTTCTACTCTTGCTCTCTCTTCTCTTAGGGGGACATGTATGATCGGAGCTTTCACACATTTTCAGGTGTATAATGCGCCTCACTGTGCCGGCTCCGCCGTCGGACGCACCTAATCCGCTGTTAGGCGCAAGGTTCGCCACTTTGTAATGCGCCTAACATGAAGGGGCGTTCTGTGGGCGTTCTGGGGTGGGACGCACCACATTCGAAAACTTAGACGCATGTATGAATGTGGGTCGGCAAAGTGAGGCGCATTACAGCTCCGACGGGCAGACCTATTTCAATGTGGTCTGTCTGCCGGAGGCATCAAAGTTTGCACCGCATTTATGAGCGCACTTCGGCACCGGTATACATCAGGTGCAGTTTTCCCGGTAAAAAAACGTGAAAACAGGAGCTTCGTCGCACCAATCTTCATACATGTCTCCCTTAGTGTTTAAGATAGTAGCAGGAAGAGGGAGGAGGTTGTACATGGTAGATTAGATCATGGAAATGTAGGAGAGATTCTAATGAGGGCAGTTTATATTTACCTAGGCTGTAAATGGGGAGAAAAACAAACACAGGGCAAGGGGAGAATCTCTCGGTGTGTACAAGTATAGAGAGAAAGCAGAGTACTCATGGCAAATTCGACATTTTTAAAGACACAGAACTCACATCCAGCATAGATCACGAAAAGCACAGCCTCATATGAAAATATATGAAACTTGAAGTGGAGTGCAAACTGAATATCCTGGAGTCTAAAGATAAAGGATGAAATGGAGATCCATAGCCTTTAAAGGGGTAGTCTACCCATTTATTTTAAAATGCTCAAACTTGCTAAGAAAAAAAAATACAATCCTTTATTACCTTTTCACTTACCCACTGCTGCCAATTGGCCCAGAACCTACTGATCTAAAGAGATTAGTGGGGACCAGGGGGAAGAGCTGAAGCGGATTAGGGAGGTAAAATTGTGAGCCAATTACCACTGGCCACAGCATTAACCTGCCCTAGTCAGTAGCTAAGTGGCATGTCCTGTGTGTTGAGACGGGACCGGAAGTGGTGAATGGCAAATATCATTGGAATATTGGTAGATTATGGGAAAGCAAGTCTTTTTTTTAACCCACACTAACTCTTTAGAAATATCATTATTGGAATCTTTATTTTGACCAACAGGAGCTCTGCAAAAAAGGTAGATTTGCCTCTTAAGAAACTTGGAAAGCTGGGTGACAACTTACATGATACATATGATTAAAACAGGCAATTTGCAGTGGTGGTAGAGGTCATTCTTGGGGTTCTGTTGCTTCCTCAGCCTTGTGCCATTACAGATGCTGCAATGAGATGATGCGTGTGGTGATCGCCCCTATTTTGGTATATGTAGGGGTTCAGAACTTTCCCTGTCCTCCATAATGATTTGGTTGATACATTCTCACTTTTTAAAGGGACACTACCATCAAAATGTTTATTTTCATATACTGACAAGTAAAATGCAATTTTTATGTGTTTTGTTTTTTATATTTTTTACATTACTCTCTCTGACTTTCCTTCTGTGAGCTCTGGTAGCAGTGAGAAAATTGCTTGACAGTCCTTCTTTGAGGCCAGCTATGGCCTGAGAAGTGTAAGTATTATCAGCAGCATCTGAGAAGTGTGAACAAACCCCACCTGGTAGGTAAAGGGGCCTCAGTGCAGAAAAAGATTATCCTATTTTCCTTTTGTATATATTTCTAGTCATTGCCTAACGACCTCATGGTCTAGTCTAATCTTATCTATCCCTGTCAAGAGAACAATAGAACAATCATTATGTCAGTACTTACTATTTGTAATGAGACTATATGGTGATAAGCAGCAGCTGAAGGAAAGAAAGATAAGTCTGCCCTGCCATTCAAAAGTTTTATCTCATTGATAGAGAAGGACAATATTTTATATGTCATTTTTAATTGCATAGGACTGCCGAAATGTAAAAAAAAAATCACTAAAAATTATTTAAAAAAAAAAAAGTTTTCCGTGATTATTGGTTTTGACAAAATTACTCCTTCTGATGAAAGTGTCCTTTTAAGCCTCAAATTCTATGAAAATGGGGTGCAGAAAATCCCAGTTTGCTTGCTAGAGGCAGCAGACATCTGGGAAAGTGTCCACTTCCATAAGCTTTCAAAATGCTCCTACTTGTTTAGAGACTGAGGTTAGGAAAATGCTCTGCTTCAGACACTCACATCTATTTGCACGTTTTTCGTCCCTCGATGCCTCCATCGTCATCAGGCCAACAGGCTGAAACCGTAGCTGCAGGCGCACTGCCCAGACACAGCACAAAATCAAATAAACCTGAGCTTCTACTGACATTTACAACAAGCACGACCAAAAACAGAGGACGTAGAGAGGTCACGCCACCACACCCGCCGGCACTCCATGTAACCAGGCGAGGATGCTTCTTTATAAACCTGGTGTAAAGTCCCCATCTACAGGACAAGGTTCTACTCTCAACATCTGGATTCCCACTTTGATATGTAATTGACTATGACATCACAGTGCTAAAATCTGGGATCTTTGCTATAGGATGACATGGACAATGGAGTTCCTGGACTCATTAAAAGCGAAAAATCGTCCAATGATTGGTTATTTATAATGACGGCATTGATATCTTGTCTCAGTATATATGACTCAATCAATTTGTGAAAGTGCCATTTCCCCTCTATGATGCTGCTTATAGTAGTATTTATAAAATGTGACAAAAATAACATAAAGCAAATAAAGAGGATCAATTTGACCCATGCAAAAGACTAATAGTTGAAAATAGAGGTTGATATGTCATCGATATGGAACCCAAGTAGAAATGGGGAGTGCCCACAAAATTTTGTAACAGATTACACAATACGTAACTCCTGTATAGGGCTGAGGACCTGGACCTTTCTACATTCACAACCTCAACACGTACGCCCTAGAGCAGGCATCCTCAAACTGCGGTCCTTCAGCTGTTGGGAAACTACAACTCCAATAATTCCCACTGTTATAGATTATATAAATGCATGATGGGAGTTGTAGTTTCCCAACAGCTGGAGGGTTGCAGTTTGGGGATGCCTGCCCTAGAAGGTAGGAATGATGGATGTGGCATACTGTTAGATTGTGAGCTCTGGGTTATAGGAATGATGGGGATAATACAATGTGCATGCGATTGTTAGATGCGAGGGTAAAAGATGATGGTGCCTTTGCTTGATTAAATGGTTCTTCTTACTAATTCCTTGTGGTCAATCAACATCAATCCATAATCACCAACTTTAAGAGATTGCAAAGAGGGATCAGGCTATGCCTCGAACCCCACTCAAACACATGACATCACACCAGGATATGCCTCTAATCACACCCAAACACATGACATCACACCAGGACATGTCACTAACCATGCCCGAACACAACATCACACCAGGATATGACTCTTATCACACTCGAACACATGACATCACACAAGGAAATGCCTCTAACCATACCCAAACACATGACATCACACCAGGACATGTCACTAACAATGCCCGAACACAACATCACACCAAGAAAGGCATGTTACCATGTAGACCTCACAGAATCATGCCTCTAGCAGACTATCATCAACAGAACGGCAGCGTTACTGGGGTCAATAAATATGTATTTATATAAAGTAATTTATTACATATACAGAAATCCATACAAATAGCTGTAAGACAATGTTCTATAGCTGATAGCTTTATATATTGGTCATACAGTAACCACATAATACTGCTATACAAGGAGTAAATATCCCCGTACTGTTACTGACAAAACCAAGACTAATATTATCAATGATACCACTATACAAAGATCAAATAATACCACCGCATCATGACCACATATTACCACAAACAGTGACTGAATAGTACCGCAACGTCTTGACCACATATCATCCCCACATAGTGACTGAATAATACTACAACATCATGATCACATATCACAACCATATAGTGACTGAATAATACTACCACACCATGACCACAAATCAGCAACACAGTGATTGAATAATACCACCACATATCATTACCACATAGTGGCTGAATAATACCACAACACCATGACCACATATCACTACCACACAGTGACTGAATAATACGACCACACCATGACTGTATATCACCACCACATAGTGATTGAATAATGCAACAACACCATGACCACATATCACCGCATAGTGGCTGAATAATACCACCACACCATGGTCACATATCACCACCACACAGAGACTGAATAATACCAACATATAGTGACTGAATAATACTACTTCATCATGACCACATATTACTGGCACATAGTGAATGAATAATACTACCACATCATGGCCACATATCACCACCACATAGTGACTGAATAATACTGCCGTACTGTTCCTGAATATAAACCATTATACTACTACCAATATTCCTGCCATACAGTGACCATATGGGGTTAGATGTCAGCTGTGCAGATGCGCTCTGCAGACATATATACTGCTATACAATGACTATATGGGGAAAGATACCAGTTGTACATAGGCTCTGCAGACTGTATATTACTGCCATACAGTGACCATACAGTGGTAGATACTAGTTGTACACAGGCTCTGCAGACTGTATATTGCTGCCATACAGTGACCATACAGTGGTAGATACTAGTTGTACACAGGTTCTACATACTATATATTACTGCCATAGTCACCATACAGTGACCCTTCTCTGATAGATATCGGTCACTTTCCCTTTATAAATTCATTCCAGATCGCCATGATAACTTTTCCCGATCATGCTGAGTTCCTGCAGAATTAACCACACAAACACTCACTTGTCCAGCACCTCCCTTGCTGTTTCCACCTCTGTACAAACTCTCTATGGGGTGATGGATGGAGTGGAGGGGGGGGAATGGGGCTTTAGGCAGTGGTCAGGGGGTTATCGAATATTAGGTGAAGGTTGTATTTTGTGTTCGCGCTAGGCTGCAGGGATGAGAGAGGAGGTTTAGCCACAACTATCAGGAACAATCTCCAGAGGGAGACAGAGGAGCAACCACCTGGAGATTGTGGTGTAGCTGTGGCCCGTACTCCATACCCTGCCCTCCCAGATGATCAGTCACAGCCATGACCTTAAAGAGTGCAGATGATGAAGTTTAATACTAATACTATTGGATTCGTTGAACTAAGTCATAGAGTTGCATCTATTTGTAAACTAAAATGGTCAATGAGGGCTGGTGTATGAGAGTGTTAATTTAAATAAATTATTTTTACTTTGTTTTTTGTGTCTTAGAAATGGAAATCTCTAACAGTCACCTCCCCATTACTAGCGCTGGGAATTGGTGTTAGCCCGCGGTGTTTTTCATCATAACAAGACTGACACTAACTCCCTGTCACTATAACTGCACTACCCTAAGCACCAGGGGTACTGGGAAAGAGCCAGGTTACCATCAGAGGGAGAGGACCATCTAACATGATAGTCCAATCCTGTGGTGGCTGCAGGATGGTATTCTTAGCAAGGGGAAGGACCAATATTCATGAATCTTAACATCCTGACATTATCAGCCTACAGCTGTTGGTTTTACCTTGGCTGGTTGAAAATGGAGGGACCCCATGTCATTTTTTTAATCCTTTATTAAAACTCTAAAAAGAACAAATTATTTTAAAAAATAGTTCCACTTCTCATAACTAGCAAAGGTAAAACCAACAGCTGCTGCCTGATCAGGATAGGAAGATCCATGGATATTGGCTTCTTCCCATCCTGAAAATACCAACCTGCAGCCACCCCGGAAGTGGACCATCACATTTGATGGTCTGCCTTTTGACAGTAACCTGGCTCTTAGTACAACCTGGTGCATGGGGTACTGGGGAAATAGAGACAGGGGGATAGTGTCAGCCTTGCAGTGGCGAAAAACAAGGCTGGCTGACACCAAGCTCCAGTGAAAGTAATAGAGACATGTCTGTAAGACACAGGACGAAAAAAAACAAAACAGAAAACCATTTATTTAAATAAACATTCCTCAACACCAACCCTCGTTGATTTCACTAATGAAATAGATAAAACACAGGTCTAACATAGTCCGGCGAGTCTGTCGTAGTCCAAAAGGTAAGCCTGTGGGAAAAAATTACCCGACAGATGGGGCATTACACAGCTTTCCCAGATGCTAAATAGCCTTTTCAGTGCCCAGGAAAACTGGGTGACATCCCCCACAGCAGGCATTCAGGAGGGCTGAGTGGCGCCCATTCCCCACAGCAGGCACCCAGCTTATCTGGATGCATGCCATGGGAATGGGGCATCACCCAGCTTCCCTGGACGCTGAATAGAGTATTCAGCATCTGAGAAAGCTGGGTGACATCCATCACATTAGTCCCCCAGAAAAGTTGGGTGCCTACTGTGGGGGATGGGTGTCACTCTGCTTTCTTGGGTAGCCTATCCAGCACCCAGGAAAACTGGGTGACATCCCCAACAGCAGGCACCCAGGAAAGCGGAGTGGGACCTACCTCCCCCCCTCCACCCACCACAGCAGACACCTAGCTTTTCCAGATGCCTGCTGTGGGGGGATGTCACCCAGTTTTCCCAGATGCTGGATAGGTTATTCAGCACCCAGGAAAGATGGGTGACATCCCTGACAGCAGGCACCCAGGAAATCGGAGTGGGACCTACCCCCCCACAGCAGACACCTAGTTTTTCCAGATGCCTGCTGTGGGGGGATGTCACCCAGTTTTCCCAGATGCTGGATAGGTTATTCAGCACCCAGGAAAGATGGGTGACATCCCACACAGCAGGTATCCAGGAAAGCTGGATATACCAGGGTGGGGAAGAAATGGATGGAGGGGGTGGTCGGATGGCGGGGACAGAGAAGGAATGATGGAGGTCACTTACCTCCTTCTGCTGCTGCTGTCGAGGGTCTAGCTGTGGGGACGAGGCGAGTCCCCTGCAGCCAGTGCCGGCAGTGGAGAGTCTTATGATGCTTCCCTGGCACCACTGTTCTTCTACACTTGCTGACTGTCCGTGACAGCTGGAAAGTAAGTCTACACCCACTGTTTGTGCATCCCATGGACACGCAAACAGTAGAGTGAACGGTGCAGTCCATGAGATTCAGGGCATATGCCCTGGATCTCCAGGACATCGCGAAAAATCGGGAATTCTCCCAGTTACCTCAGGATGGTGGAACATTACTCCCAAATCTGGATTGTCCCGCGTAAATTGGGATGGTTGGGAAGTATGTTAATCTGTTAGGGATCTTGCAACCACCTATACTTCCTCTTTTCTTTATGAAAGGTGCAGTACTGCATACAGGGCCGCCAATAGGGGGGTACAGGCATTACAAGTGTATGGGGCCCGGCCAGAATGTGAAGCAAGGGGGGGCCCGCCGCCGGCGCCAGGCTCCGCCCCCTTGCTCCACGCTAATGGAAGGGAGAGCAGACCGCAGACCTGCTCTCCCTACCATCACAATCAGCTGTGCTGTCAGAGGGGGGCCGGGCTGCTAGTAAGGCTGTGTACATTACATTCAGTGTCACTTACTTCAGTTTGAAGCATCCTGTGCACAGACGGAGCAGTCCGCCCCTCCCCCTCCTCCCTCTGGCCGCGGCAGATCAGTGACGTCACACCCACAGCCAGAGGGAGCAGAGGGAAAGGACCGACTGCTCCGTGCACAGGATGCTTCTAGCTGAAGTGAGTAACACTGAATGTAATGTAAAACAACTAATGTGTGCTGCCTGCTCCATCTGCAGCCTGGCCCCCTATTTTTACCATAGGGATGCCAGGCCAGTTCCCAGTTCTGTGGGGCCCCAATCAAGGCTCCTAAGATTTGGGGGGCCTTGAACAGGGCCCCAAAAATCTTAGGAGCCTTGTTTGGGGCCCCACAAATCTTAGGGGCCTTGAACAGGGCCCCCTTAAATCCCAGGGGCCGTGATTGGGGGACCCCAAATCTTAGGGGGCCCTTTATTGGGGCCCCGCAAAAATTAGGGGCCTTGATTGGGGGCCCCGCAAATCTCAGGGGTCTTGAGCGGGCCTCTCAAGCCTCCCGGGACTTGTGGGGCCCCGCTCTAGGCCCCTGGGATTTGTAGGGCCCCACTCAAGTCTCCTAAGATTTGTGGGGCCATGCACAAGGCTCCTAAGATTTGGGGGGCCCCGATCAAGGCCCCTGGGATTTAAAGGGCCCCGTTCAAGGACCCTAGAATTTGGGGGGCCCCACTAAAGTCTCCTAAGATTTGTGGGGGCATGCACAAGGCTCCTAAGATTTGTGGGGGCATGCACAAGGCTCCTAAGATTTGTGGGGGGCCCGAGCAGGGGCCCCCCAAATCTTAGGGGCTTTGTTTGGGGCCCCACAAATCCCAGGGCCTTTAGCGGGTCCCCCAAATCTTAGGGGCCTTCATCAGGGGGCCCCAAATTTTAGGAGCCTTGATTGGGGCCCTGCAAATCTCAGGGGTTCTTGAGTGGGCCTTCAAGCCTCCTGGGATTTGTGGGGCCCCGCTCAAGGCCCCTGGATTGCTGGGCGTGGTTGGTGGGGGCAGGGCGATGGGGGTTGGGTGGGGGCGGGTTTAACAGGGGGCCCAGCCACTTTAGCTGTAGGGGGCCCTGAAAATTCTGATGGCGGCCCTGACTGCATAGGTTCTCTAGGGGGCTTTGCACCGATTAGTATTGGGGATGTTATACCTCTTGGACCCTACAGCAGTGACAAGGTTGTCTTCCGCGGTAGCTGCACAACTGGCACCATATGGATAATAGATACATACACACAGGGTTAGTACAGGTCACCCGTGTACTAGACTATTAATGACTGTGTACATCTCTATGTAATGTATATGATGGGTGAGTACAGTGTGTTACTAGTGGGCTGGCACATCACCTGTGCACCCATTAATCCCCTTAAGTCATTTGGCTAGACAAAGTCATGGATGATACACAATAGCCAATCAGATTGGGTGATGAGTCTACCAGACGATGGCAGTTGTGGACAATCAGATCTATGAGACGGATCCTATAAAATTACGATGTCTGAAAAATAGTAAGACTGAAGGCTGTGACGGACAACTTTCTAATCTGCTGTAATGTTATACACATTGGCTGCAGCTCTAACTGTGCTACTGTCATCG
Source organism: Phyllomedusa bahiana (assembly GCA_025379985.1). NCBI lineage: Eukaryota > Metazoa > Chordata > Amphibia > Anura > Hylidae > Phyllomedusa > Phyllomedusa bahiana. The sequence continues at coordinate 99,562 of JAODAL010010274.1, forward strand.
GAGCTCCAACATTGCACTGCTGGTTGGTAAAAGCAATCTAGCAGCTTTGGGTGTGAATTGAGTATACAATATAATGTAATTACTGAATTCTGGACAGTGCTGGAATATAACACATGATGTTAAAACTGAATTGTGATTGCATCTGTGGATGTAACTAGAGAATAAGCTATGAGGTAACACAGCACTTTGATGACTATCATTTCCCACATATAATAATACTTACCGCTGAAAGTGAAGTGACTGGATGAATTACAGAGGCCTCAAATTCCAGAATTGCTGTTTTTAGATTAATGGTCAGTGAAATGATGATTATGGTTTTATTTCATCTCCATTAATACAATCTATAAATTTCAAATTATGGCTGTGGCAGAATCCACATTTGTTAATACATGGAATAAGATACATGTCTGGACAGCAGCCCTGACCTCATAGAACATGAAAGACTTATTCTGGAAGGCAATGGGGTCTCATAGAAATCTCCAGTAATCGAAGAGAGTTATAGGAACCAGGGGCGTGGAAGGTGAAGGAGCGCAAGGTCTCTAACATCCACCAGCTCCATGATGTTGTCATGGAAGAGTATTCCAGTGGCTGCAACCTGTGACCTCCATGCCCAAGAGAGTTAAGGCAGTGCTGGAAAATAATGGTGGCCACACAAAATACTGACACTTTGGTCACAATTTGTCCATTTGTACTCACCTTTTTTGCCAGTGGTTTAGACATTGATGGCTGTGTGTTGAGTTATTTTGAGGGCACACCAAATGTACACGTTATACAAGATGTATGCTGACTACTTTACATTGTATCAAACTGTCATATCTTCGGAGCTGTTCCATGAAAAGATATAATTAAAAAATTATAAAAATGTGATGGGTGTACTTACTTGTGATATTATCTATCTGTCTATCTATTATTATTATTATATTATTTATCATTTATTTTGTAGCGCTCCTTGATTTCCAGGGTCTGTACATTCAGGCGGTACATAAATAACATTGGTCAAACAATTACAAAGTGCATATAAGTGACTAACAACTGGTACAGAGGGAAAGAGGTCCCTGCCCGCGAGGGCTTACAATCTACAGGGGAGGGGTGAAGAGACAGAAGGTGGGGGGCAGACATGTTTGTCTGTATATGTAGTTTATCGATCTATGTGTCTGTCTTTGTTTCTTTCTTGTTTTCTACTTAAGGGTCTCTATCTATCTATCTATCTATCTATCTCATATCTATCTATCTGTCTGTCTGTCTGTCTATCTATCTATCTACCCCATATCTATTCTATCTAGCTTATCTACCCTAATCTATCTCCTCATGTTTTTTACCATTGTTAAGTAGATCTGTTTCTCAGAATACTAGGTAACAACTTTTCCTCCACCATTATCGCTCCCATGGGGTTATTACAATTATAACTCATACTACCATTTTTGTGCCATAATTGGGATTTCTGCTGTTTAGGGTAACACTGCTGATCCTACCTACATAAATTATCACTTACTTGTCAGAGTCTTCTAATCATATGCAGAAGGGACAAGCTACATTCAGATGAAAACACATCTCCACCATGGGGGGCTCCTCCCAGCAGACATGAAAGCTTTCAGTTGGGTGAGGACATGGGGGTTAATATAAGTCAGTAATCAGGGGCCACATGGAGGAATTGTCAGCAGTTTAATTGACTCTTCAATATTTTAGTCAGGATCCCAGAGGGCTTTGCTGACACCTGGCTCTGTGGCTCCTGTAATTAAAACTGAATATACTATAGGGATAAAAAAGCTACAAGACATTCCTGTTATGCGTATGCTATAGACTGAACCCCAACTATAACATGCACATATAGAGCGTTAGAGGGCTATGGAGTAAGGGTTCATCCCCACGGCAAAGGACAAATACCGGTCGGTTTAACTCACTGGTATGTTTCCTGTTTTAGTGCCATACCCAGGGCGGCGGGGGATGGCTTTTCTCCACGATGAGCAGAGAAAAGCCCTGCCCCTTCACATTCATATGTTCATATTCCGTCCGAAAACCGGACGGAAGAATGAACATGTTCAATGTTTTTCGGTGGGCCGGCGGTCTGAAAACCCGTGCAGTGGGGACTGCTGCACGGGTTTTCTATAGCAGCCCATTGTGTTAGTTTGTGGCCAGTTTTTCGGATGGTCTGCAAAAAACTGGTGCTGTTGGGACATGCCCTACCTTTCTGCTGAAAAACGTAAAACAGATGTTTGCGGAAACCCACATCTTAATAATATAGAGTCTAACTAATGCCAGTGTTAGGTTTGCCAATCAAATATGGCAGATTGTCTCTTGCTCCTCAGGGGCTGGCAAGGATGTACAAAGTGCTCAGCTCTTCATTATTCTCTGTATCCCTATTTGTTGGTGAAGGCTCTGGGAAAATAATCACTTTTGTCCATGCTATAATAGAGTCTGGTAATATACTGATTTGACAGCAGTGTCACCTGGGCACCAGCATGTGGATCGTGGCAGCTGCAGACACGTTTGAGCACCTCTGATACCAGGAAAGCTATAATATTACACCTGGCATTAGGCTAATGTCACTGGCTCCTGGGATCACATAACAGAGGCTTAACCCTAAACTCAGCACAATGTCGCCACATTATTGCATTCCTCATTGACTGGTTGTTTCTTATGCTTATGTTGTAAATGGCTTTTCTTTTATTTCTGTCATATTTAAGTGGTTGTTTTTATTATATCTAAATGTGACTGGTAAGTTAGGCCATGTCCCCACGGCAAGGGTTTTCGGCCGTTTTTTCAGGCAGTTTGCGGTTTTGCAGACTGCCTGAAAAAACGGCCGAAAATGAGCACAATGGTGTTCTATGGAAAATCCGTGCAGTGGGGACGGTTTTTCCGTCCGCGGGCCGCTCAAAAAACATTGAGCATGTTCATTCTTCTGTCCGGTTTTCGGACGGCATATGAACACCTCAATGGTAGGGGAGAGGGCTGTTCTCCGCTCATCGCTAAGAAAAGCTGCCCCCTACCCCTGCGGCCGCGGAGACGGCCGCAAAACCGGTCGAATACCAGTCGCATAAACCGACCAGTATTTGTTGCTTGCAGTGTGAATGCACCCTTAGGGTATTGCCAACCATCAGTCCCTGCTCATATATCCTGTTGCATTTTGTCTTCCTCTTCATTGTTGCAGTCTTTTTATTTCTATTTGTATTTTCTTTTGTTCTGTAAGAATGATAAAAATTTTACAATCCTTGGAAACTATTGCAGTGAAATCAGCAAAAATATCAAAATACAAGGAAACAAAAGCCCAAAAATGAGAAACAGGACAAGTTTCTTCTCCTCAGCTCTGTCATCAGTCTCCTCAATGTCCATTCATCTTGCAGTTTCTTGGTCCAGACAGATTCCCGGCTTCCCTGTTCGCCTTGACCTGCGATAATCTCTACGTGCTGACACTTGTAGCTGCTGCTGATGGCCGATGAGGACTACAGCTCAGGGAGGATGATGGGATTCTCATACACGAGATCCTTTCCTCAGTCACAGAACTTGAGCTTCATTACTACTACTTTCTGCCAAAAAGCTTTTAGCACATAAAACCCAAACCTCCAGTTTTATGGTCAATCACAAAACCATTGTCATCCATCGGCCCCTGACCGGCACTCAGAGCAGAAAGCATTCCTCCAAGGGAATTACCAAAAAAAAAACCTCAGTAACTGGAGGCCTAATGTTGCCTTCTGTCAAGCTGTTAAAAATTCTGTTCAGGTTTATATAACTTAAATTCTAGCCTAGAATTTCTAGGAAAGCTGGATGACAACTAGTATTATAGCCACTGTTACAGCACTGCCAGTCCTTGTCACCAAACTTTCACAGACAAATAGTAAATCTGCCTAGTTATAATATGCCATGAAAACAGCTTGATAAAACGCATACAGTATCTTACATTCTTGGACATTTGTCCATTTTCACTTACGGGTGTACTCACTTATGTTGCCAGTGGTTTACACATTGATATCTGTGTGTTGAGTTATTTTGAGGGCACAACAAATTTACACTGTTATAAAAGCTGTACACTGACTACTTTACATTGTATCAATAGGTAATATCTTCAGTGTCATACCATGAAAAGATATAATACAATATTTACAAAAAGGTGAGGGGTGTACTTACTTTTATGAGATACTGAATATAAGCAGAAAGTGTGTTTCCATGATTTCAGAGCATCATCCGTTACAACTGATATAACCTGTCATCACTTATCACAACCAGGCAGCCCCTTCTTTCTCTCTTGGTGCTGACATCATTGGTGTCCTGAGAATGTATGGAATCAAGGTCCTGTCCTGTGCAACATCTGTGTCCCTGAGTATTAACTCCCATATGGGAGAGACTGCGGAAAATGATTTTATCTTTGTCAGCCAAAATGTTAAATTATTGCCCAATATTCTCCCATCTGGTATTCATCCCATATGATAAAAGTATGAATTGCAGTCATACCGTGTTTCCCCGATAGTAAGACACCCCCGATAGTAAGACATAGCGGTGTCTTAGGGAGGTCGCCTAATGTAAGACGTACCCCGAAAGTAAGACGTAGCGCGGCCTGATGACGTCACTGCCTGTGCTGGGATGAGCGCGTGGGAGGCCGGAGCAGCGAGGAGGCGGCGCGGCGCGGGAGGCGGAGCGGCGGGGAGCCAGGTAAGTGTTTTTCTGCCTACAGCTGGCCCTATACCTGTCTACAGCTGGCCCCTATACCTGCCTACTGCTACAGCTGCCCTATACCTCTACAGCTGGTTATCTACAGCTGGCCCTATACCTGCCTACAGCTGGCCCTATACCTGCTACAGCTGGCCTTCTACAGCTGCCTACTCAGCTGGCCCTATACCTGTCTACAGCTGGACCTCTTTACTGCCCCCCTCTATATAAGACATACCCCGAAAGTAAGACATAGTGGGACTTTTGGGGGTAAAAAGAATGTAAGACGCTGTCTTACTATCGGGGAAACACGGTAGTAGTAAGGTGCACAAAATTAAGGTAACTCCAATCTAAGGTAACAGGAATCTCTGTACAGCGCTATGGAATATAATAGCGCTATATAAATGAATAAAATAAATAAATCTCTGTGTCACATAGTGAAAACCTTCTGAATTACTTTTCACCATAAAGAATGTTTAATGTGCTGAGCAGGGCCAGACTGGGAATAAAAATCAGCCCTGGCACTTAACCCCCAGCAGCCCACATACAATATCCGCTTACAAAATTGCCCTTGTTCTCGCACCTCGACACTTTCTAAAATAAACTATACTATAAAGCTGCTTTCACACGGAGCGTTTTTGGTGCGTTTTTGTGCAGAAAGGCAGAGCAGTTAATGCTGTACATTTCTGCACAAAAAAACGCATCAAAAAATGCACCAAAACCGCTCCATGTGAAAGCTCCCTACACACAAGCAAGAAAGAAACAATGGTGCAGAGAAACCCCTCATCACAGAGTCAGGTGTGCACTTTACAATCAGGGACAAGCCCACACTGACACTACATAAGCACCAACATAACCTGCAACCCCACCAATCACATCACCAGTAGTCAGGTCACCATCACATGAATACAGCACTGATTCATCACAGAAGAAAAATGACCCCTGACGTCTGGCCCAAACCTCCATGACGTCTTCCCTGATGAGTCGTTCCTTTCCATTTCTTTCTCTGTCCGGTACAGCATGCAATGTCTTCTTATCCCAGTCACTACTCGTCCCTGTAGAATTTATGACAAATACATCTTAGACTCCTTTATTTTTCAGCACTTTCCTATCAATTCCCCAAACAGCGTATGTTAGACCCTAAAAATTAGAAATAAAAAAATGTCAGATAAGTGGCATGTAAATAGGTAGACCCCCATTAGGTAGGTAAACAGGCCTTCCTCCATTAATTTGGTAGGTAGACAGGGCCTACCCCTGTAATTTGCCCCCAGTAACTAGCCAGGTAGCTGGGGCTGCCCACAGTAACTAGCCAGGTAGGGCCAGTAACTAGCCAGCTAGGGCCAGTAATTAGCCAGCTAGGGCCAGTAATTAGCAGGAAGGGCCAGTATGTAGGCAGGCAGGGCCAGTATGTAGCCAAGCAGGGCCACTAATAGACAGGCAGGGCCAGTATATAGGCAGGGCCACTTATAGGGAGACAGGGGCAGTATATAGGCAGACAGGGCTGGTATATAGGCAGACAGGGCTGGTATATAGGTAGACAGGGCAGTATATAGGTAGACAGGGCAGGTATATAGGTAGACAGAGCAGGTATATAGGTAGACAGGGCTGGTATATAGGCAGACCGGGCAGTATATAGGTAGGCAGGGCAGTATATATTTCAAGGCTGAAAATACCCGGGCTGTAATATAGGTAGACAGAGCAGCATATGGTAGACAGGGCGTATATGGCAGACAGGGCTGGAAATAGGTACCCGGGGGGTTAAGGTAGACAGAGCGCATATGGAGCCAGGGGGTGGTAATAGGGAGACAGGGGATATATGGGCAGACGGGCGGTTATAAGTAGACAGAGCAGCACATAAG
>JAODAL010010275.1:0-106059 GCA_025379985.1 Phyllomedusa bahiana
AACGTTATTAACCCTTTTGGATGTAAATTGCGCAAAAAGAATTGAGCACCCGGAAACTACTAGCTTTGTAGGTTTTTACATTGCGTTTTTTCTACGCTACACAACAAGAGAAAAAAATTGTAATTAACCTTCGCTTGTAAATTTTATGTACAGGAAAATTGTTTTTTTTGGCGGTGAAAAAGAGGGTCTATTTTTGTCACCACAGCACAAAAACAACGCTTAATTAACCCCGGATGTAAATTGCGCAAAGAATTGAGTCAGCCAAAAATGAAGTGGTATTTGTATTATAACAACGCTGTTTCTTTAAATGAATACAACAGGAACTGGCTTAGATGCCCCTTGGATATTCAATGTGCTGTGAGCAGATAGCATTAAAATGTATATGCAGCTGAGGTGTGGACGCACACTGGACTTCAGATCCAATACCCAAAAATTCAGAAATAGAACATTAAGAGAAGCAGTCTCTGAGACAAGCTGAGACACCCCACAAAAATCGCTGTATAAAAATCAGTTCTTCAGTACAATCAGCCGCGGCAGCACTTCCCTGATCAGTACAGTGAGGAGCAGTATGAGCCCCAGCGTCGCGCCCGGACTTATATAGTGCGGTGACGTCACAGAATCCGCCGGTCTCTGATTGGCTTCATCTCTGCACATGTCATGCAGGCTATGCCCTTTTTCCTCCCAGAGTGCTTTGCCCATGTAGCGCCATGTGCTCGCAGCCATTTTATCAATCAAAAGCACACTTCGTTCACCGAGTACCCCAAACTTCGACTTCGTTCAGAACCGAAGTTTTCCTGAAATTCTAAACGAATTCCACTTCGTTAGAATCAATTCGCCCATCTCTAACCCTCTCCTATATTATTAATACATACATTGATTAAAAGAGGACCCAGCCTTAGGGTACACCACTTATAACCGGGGACCACTAAAAGTAGGAATCATTTACCACCACTCTGAGTACGATCCGATAGCCAGTTTTTAATCCAATTACACACTATTATTTCTAACCCAATAGACTTTAATCTACCTAACAAATGCTTATGAGGGAAAGCATCAGATGCCTTTGCAAAGTCTAAAATCAATATATCCACAGCCGCCCAGCTATCCAGAACTCTACTCAACTCTTCACGAAATCAAATCGGGTTGGGCTGATAACTTCTATCCTTATTAAAACCATGGCAATCAATTATAATGTTATATTCAGCCACACATTCCTGTGTTTAGTCCCTTATAAATCCCTCAAACAGTTTTCCCACAATAAATGTAAAACTTACTGGTCTATGATTACCTGGGAAAGACCTCGAGTAGTTTTTGAAGATGGGAACTACATTTGCCTTGCAGCAGTCTCCTGGCACTATATCAGTCACCAAAGAGTCTCTAAATACCATGTACATGGGCACAGAAATAACTAAGCTGAGCGCTTCAAGAAGTCTTGTGTGCAAGCTATCTGGGACTGGAGCCCGGTATCACATTCAGTTTATTTAACTTGGCTTGAACCACCGCCAACATCCACACTAGGCCCGCCCCCATCAGCTCTTACACTGCTCCCATCAGTACTGGCACTGCCTACATCTGCTCTAGGCACTCCCACATCAGCAGTGACCCTGCCCCCATCAGCTGCTTTCTCCCCTTTTGTATATATTATATTATATTTTCTATATGCCCTTTTTATTATTTAGTGCCCTTTTTCACAGGAAGTAGAAGCCATGTGAGATTTAATTTTAATTGTCTATACTTGTTACTTATAGGAATACATTTTGCAATATAATTCCTCAAAATATATTTAAAACCCTCCCATTTCTCATCTACATCATTATTTGATAATAGCTGTTCAAAGTCTATGTCCTCTAGTGCAGTCTTAAATAATAAGTGGCCTTTTTAATATTAAGTGTGACATGTGTGAATAGGGCTAAGTCAGTTATCTGGCATACTTTGAGCCAAAAAACTGTTGTAGCCCTGTCCAACCGATGTGCGACAAAACTTGGCACACTATGCATTAGACATGTCACTTTTGAATATGCCAATGTTTGGCACATAACATTCTTTCATACATACTGTTACATACTACACTCCTCTTTATTGATTTAGACTGGTATGTCTGCGTCAAGTTTCATACATGTCATGCTAAATGCTTTTGCCCTCTCGGTCTTTGATTGTTTTTCCCAGTTGAGACTAAGACAAATCATCACTTCTAGTTGGATCGGCCACAAACTAGCTAATAAAAGTTTCCTGTATCAGGGTGAGGAACTTTCTCCCTTAGAAGTAGAAATAGAACTGTGACCCCAGTCAGTATCTAGGTAATTGAACTCGCCTAAGATAATCACTGTAACAGCCTGATCTGCCCACTCCATTTGTTTATGCAGCTGACCTTCTATCTACGCAGTGATGTTGGGGGTCTATTAATCACACCAAAAACATTTTTTTCAGTATTAACCCTCAACCCCCTTTGTATTTACACCCACAAGGTTTCCACATCATCCTCTCCACATGCTGTTGCTTCTTTCACACTTGCTTTCACTCCTTACGTACAGACACACTCCTCCTTCCTTTCTGTTTGCCTTGTTCTTCCTAAATAGAGTAACACCCTGATTTTTAACAGCCCAATCATCTGAGGAGACCAGTCATGTCCCAGCAACACCAACCACGTCAATCTGTTCCTCTAGAACAAGCACCTCAAGCTCCCCCATTTTGCTTACTAGACTTCTGGCATTTGTGAACTGGCACGTTAAATTTAGCAGTTGGAATGGGATTACATGAGACATTGTGGGCACCTAGATCTTTAATTTTAGTTTGTAACACATGAATCTCCTTATCCACTGGACTTGGTCTTGTCCACTCCCCACAGTCTACTTCTCCACCTGCTGTTATAGTCTGCCCCCTCTCTAACCTATCTACCCCTGCATTTTCTAGATTGTCAACCCTAGTTTAAATTTTCCCACACCCCTTCTAGAATTCTCTCCCCCAGCACAGCAGACCACCTTCCATGCAATTTATCTGTAGAAAACAGATTGTATCTCAATGAAAAATCAGCCTAGTGCTCTTAGAATCCAAACCCTTCTGCCCTACACCAAGACTTCAGCCATGCATTTAACTCCCTGAGCTCCCATTGTCTATCCTGTATTACGCATTTCACAGGCAGTATTCCTGAGAGCACAACCTTGGAGGTGCTTCCCATTAGCTTGAAGCCTAGTTATTTAAAGTAATTCTTTTGGATCCTCCAGATACCATTTATTATATCATCGGTTCCAACAAAAGCTGAGTCATCCCCAGTCTCTCTCCCCACCAGTAATTTATCCACCCGGTCCATCACATGCCTGGCATCAGGGAGACAGCAAACCATTTGGTTGAGGCAGTCTTGGCAACAAACTATTCTATCCATCTTATTGATTATAGAATCTCCTAAAACCACTAACTGTCTTTTCTTGCCAGCATTATCACCCCCCTGACTACAAGTTGGGCTGCTTTTCTGGCTGCAATGAACAGCAGTATCCAATAGATTTGCCCCTTTTTTCTGATACCACTAGTACCCCCTTTGACTTCATTAAGACAGCTACATGGCTTGTCCAGCTGATACATTACTCCACCCTCAACACTGAACCCACTAACAGCTTGCTCAGTAAGAAGCAAATGCCTCTCATAATTGTCAATCATCTTCAGTGTTGCATTCTGCTCTTCCAGACCTCTAATGTGAGCTTCTAGATTGTCAAAATGCTTGTATCTGTCACAGTGGTTTTCACCCCGCTCCTGCTGCTCCAGTAATGCATACATATGGCAGACTGTGCTGAAGAAAATTGCCAGTTATGCTGTCCATTATGTGATTAAGGTTGTTTATTTAACGATTTTTCACTCCTGTTTTTAACTCCGGTTTGTTAACTCCGTTTAGCACTCAGTTCAAGCACCCTCAGAAGAGTCCTACAGTGGGATTTAATCACCTGACACCAATTCAAGGGGTTTTGCCAGGATGTAATGTTGACGTGGGATCCTCCAAAATGGGTATTTAATCACTTTTCTAAATATATGTGATTACAAAAAGGGAAGCCTCTGAGAGTTACAGCTTTCTTTATATGCCCTTAGTTACTTAAAAGTTTGCATTAGACACGACCAGCAGCTGACAGGAGTTGATCTGGCCGCGCTTGCGTGTTTGCACTTCTTATCTGATGACAGGGAATTTGAATGTGCTGCCAAGGGACTGTTTAGAAAGATCTTGTCTTTTGTATAGAGAATCTGCTAGTTATAATGTGAGTATTTGAGTAAACATTGCACAACGCTCCCTGCTTCATGGCTGTGTTCTCAGCCCCCCTCTCTCTCCCTTGTGAGACAGCATGTTTGTTTATTTTCTCTTATGAGCAGATTAAGAGGTAAGAAACTCACTTCTTGGCAAAACCTCTTTAACCACTCCCCTAATTAGGTGCACAGCAGAAAGGAAAATGGTCTTTAAACTGTGTCAGTAGTTCTAACACAAGCTGCAAGAGAAAAGAACCCAATCCACATAGTAAAACTGAACACAGAAAACTCCGGTTTGTTAATTCCACTCCATTTAGCACTCATTGCAGGCAGCTCAATCCGAGCTTCTACAAAAAGAAAAAAAAAAAAAGTTGGCTCTTCATCTACTGCAGCACATGTGCAGATCCACCTTTAAATTATTTTTGGAAGTCTATCTTAGGGTGCTTTCACACACACAGTTTTGGTGCAGTTTTAACTGCACTCCAATTAAACTGCCTGTATTTCACTTCTTTCACTTATCTAAACTGTTTGGAAAGTCAGTAATCAATTAGTGTGTTTTTAATTCACATGACTTCCAACACAGTCATTGATTACTTACATGAAACATCTCTCTGAACAATTTAGACAACTGAAAGGAGCTTGCTGGTAATAAAGGCAGTTTAATTGGAGCGCAGTCAAAACTGCGCTGTGTGAAAGCACCCTTAAAGCAATTACTGCACATGCATGGTTTACAAGGTTATCAGATCCAAATAAAGTTGTCTTCTGCTAGACATTTGGGGTGGTGATATATTGGGATGCATTACTGTGTCAGAGTTTGAGTCCTCTGAAGGGTTCGTTGCTACTCTGGTCACCCAGTCCAACCCTCCATAGAAGCACCAAATTGCACTGCACTTACATGATTTTTAGAAACAAAACAAAGGATTAATGTTTGATCAATGGAGGTCCCACCTATGGCATCCATATTCAGCCATTAATGTTATCATTAGTGTTGAGCGATTATTATCGACAAAGTTTAAATCGGCACAGTTTTTATGTTGATCGAAATTTTTAGATCATGTGATAATTTAGGTTAAAATCTGTGCATCATCTATTAATATTGCGCCATTTTCGGCGCTTCATGTCATTTTGGCGGCCAGCAAATCAGCTTACAGAATAAAGCAGGGTGAGATGTGTGTGCGACGTCATGACTGGGATGTGTATGATTGCGATTGGCTGGAAAAATCACATGACCTCGTTTTACATAGAACAGCCCTTCCTGTTCATGATCAGTGTCTGTCAGCGTCTCATAGCAGTAGGACGTGCGCTCTGCCTGTGTCCAAACAGCTCACACGAAATTATTCTATTTCTTCACAGAGAAAGCTCTACTGTTAGCTGTGATCCTTACAACTTAGTTAGATCAGAGATTTGAAGATTTTATGTAGTTAGGTAGAGAATTTTAAAGGAACATCTACCGCTGTAAAGTCACGGATACACATCTTTTCTAGTAACTGCAGGTCTCTTTGTTAGGTGCAAAACTCCACTTTTATTATCAGTATACATTTCAGATAGGTGTTCTTTTTCAATTTTGCCCATTCCAGCTTTGTTGATATAGCCACCTTGCAGTTAAATTAGAATTCAGCAATTTTGTAGTCAGCACAGGTTGATAGGTGCCAAAAATACCTTTTATTATCCGAATACATTTCAGATACGTGTTTTTTCACTTTGGCGCAGTACAGCTTTGTTCATTGAGGCACCTTGCACTTAAATGTGAATACAGCAATTTTGTAGTCACCACAGGTGAATTGAAAGGTGCTAAAAATACCTTTATTATCCGAATATATTTCAGATACTTGTTTTTTCACTTTGGCGCACTACAGCTTTGTTCATTGAGGCACCTTGCACTTAAATGTGAATACAGCAATTTTGTAGTCACCACAGGTGAATTGAAGGGTGCCAAAAATACCTTTTATTATCCGAATACATTTCAGATACGTGTTTTTTCACTTTGGCGCACTACAGCTTTGTTCATTGAGGCACCTTGCACTTAAATGTGAATACAGCAATTTTGTAGTCACCACAGGTGAATTTAAAGGTGCCAAAAATACCTTTTAATAACCGTATACATTTCAGACAGGTGTTTTTTCACTTTTGGTCAGTCAAGCTTTGTTCATAGAGCTACTTTGTAATTAAATTTGAATACAGCAATTTAGTAGTCACCACAGGTGAATTGATAGGTGCCAAAAAATACCTTTTATTATCCCGTATACATTTCAGACAGGTGTTTTTTCACTTTTGGTCAGTCAAGCTGTCACGGCGCACGGCGCACGGCGCCGCGGCCGTCCCCCTGCGCGCACGGGGTCGGGCGCGGGTGCCGCAGCTGTCCGCAGCCGTTGTCCTTCTCCTCCTGCCCGGGAAACCCCGTACTTACCAGTCCCCGCTCCTGTGTCCAGCTCTGACAGCCGCCGTGCGCATACCCTCTGCTTAAGGCGCGCGCGCGACGGCTGGTCAGGATTTAAAGGGCCAGCGCGCCATTAATTGGTTATTGACGGCCGCTGGTCCTATATAAGATACACGCCCCCAGTACTCGCTGCCAGTCTGTTGGTGTGTTTTTGGTGCGTTTAGAGAATATTGGAGTTCAGTCTTGATTACCCGTGTACCAGTCCGCTTGCTTACGTTTCCTGACCTTGCCTGTTTGCCGCCTGCCCTGACCGTCTGCCTGTCTCTGACCACGAACCTCTGCTGCCTGCCCTGACCTTCTGCCTGTCCCCGACTACGTCTCTGGATTACGTCTTTGTACCACGCTGTACCCCGGCCGCCATCGCAAGCCAGTCACCTCAGGGGTAACGACCTGGTAGCCTCACGCCGCAGCAAGTCCATCCTGCTTTGCGGCGGGCTCTGGTGAAAACCGGGGGCTACTTAGATTCCGTTCCTTGGCGTGGCTTAGCTATCATCGCTTGCGTTGGCCCAGCGGATCCACTCCTGCGTTACAGTACAGACTGGCCATGGATTCCGCCAGGGTACCTCTGCCCGATCTCCGTGACATCACGACAGCCATCGCCCAGCAGAGTCAACGTATAGACCAGCTAGCTGCCATGATGCAGAACCTTGCAACCCGTCTGCCTCCACCGGCTGCCGCCTCTGCACCTGCATCCGTTGCTCCGGCATCCATTTCTCTACCTGCTTCGGGACCCTCTCTGCATCTGCCACTCCCCTCACGCTACGATGGAGACCCAAAGAAGTGCCGCGGGTTCATCAGCCAGTGCTCCATCCACCTCGAGATGATGGGGCGCCAATTCCCTACAGAGCGAGCCAAGGTGGCCTTCATAATCAGCCTCTTGTCTGGAGAAGCCTTGGCTTGGGCGACGCCACTGTGGGATCGAGGGGATCCTCTGACGGCGGACCTCCAAACCTTCCTCCGGGGCTTCTGCACGGTTTTTGAGGAACCAGGCCGTACTTCGTCGGCTGCCGCAGCATTGCTCCGGCTTCGTCAGGGTGACACCACAGTCGGTATTCGGTGCAGTTTCGCACTTTCGCTTCGGAGCTGGACTGGAATAACGAAGCGTTGGTGGCGACATTTTGGCAAGGCCTCTCGGGGCGAATCAAGGACGAGCTCACCGCTCGGGATCTACCAGCTGCTTTGGATGACCTAATCCATTTGGCCACCCGAGTGGACATGCGCTTCACCGAAAGGCAACAAGAGCTCCGTCTACAACGGGAAACCGTCCGTCCACGCCGTTTCCCCCGCTTGGCTTCCACGTTCCAGCGGTCTCCTCTTCCTCCTCCGATAGTCTCTGAAGAGGAACCAATGCAGGTCGAGAGAGCCCACCTGTCCCAGGAGGAACGTTCTCAGCGCCGTCTGAAGCAGCTGTGCTTCTATTGTGGCGGTTCTGGCCATTTCATTGGGGACTGTCCGGTGCGCCCGGGAAACTTCCGCACCTAGGGCTCGTAGGAGAGGCGACCCTAGGTGTCAGAACGGCCTCTCCCCGTCTGACCATGCCCGTATACATTGGTGCTTCTCCGGACAGCACCTTTCAGGCCATCGCCTTTATTGATTCGGGATCTGCAGGAAACTTCATAAGCCACGAACTTGTGACCAGGTTTCGTCTTCCAGTGATTCCGTTGCAGAAACCTAGTTTGTTCTCTCGGTCAGTGGCGAATGCCTTAAGGATGCTATCCGCTTCTGTACGGCCCCCCTCTTCTTGCAGATTGGGGCCCTTCACAAGGAAACATTGCAACTACTTGTCCTGCCTCGATCCTCCTCTGAAATCCTTCTGGGCCTCCCTTGGCTGCAGGACCATACCCCGACCTTGGACTGGAGCACAGGTGAAGTCATGCGTTGGGGTTCCGCGTGTCACTCACGTTGCCTGTCTAAACCGCAACTAGCTCCTCAGGTCGCCTCCCTGAAGTCTGCCAAGCCTCCTCCAGGTCTACCTACGCCTTACTGGGACTTTGCTGATGTCTTTTCGGAGAGACAGGCCGAAACGCTTCCTCCTCACCGGCCTTATGACTGTCCCATTGACCTGCAACCTGGCTGTTCTCCTCCCAGAGGCCGGGTTTACCCTCTCTCCGTGACGGAGACTAAGGCGATGTCGGAGTACATCAAGGAGAATCTCCGCAAAGGATTCATCCGTAAGTCCTCGTCTCCGGCAGGAGCCGGCTTCTTCTTCGTGGAGAAAAAAGACGGGTCTCTCCGGCCCTGCATCGACTATCGGGGCTTAAATAAAATTACCATAAAAAACCGCTACCCTCTGCCCTTGATATCTGAACTTTTCGACCGCCTGCGTGGCGCGAAAATATTTTCCAAGCTGGATCTACGTGGTGCTTATAATTTAATTCGTATTAGAGAGGGCGATGAGTGGAAAACGGCATTTAATACGCGGGATGGCCACTTCGAGTACCTGGTTATGCCATTCGGTCTCTGCAACGCTCCTGCTGTATTTCAAAACTTTGTCAACGAGATCTTCCGGGACCTACTCTACATCTGTGTAATTGTCTACTTGGACGATATTCTTATCTTTTCTCCGGATCTCGTAACTCATCGCCACCACGTCTGCCAGGTCCTCAGGCGACTCCGCACCCATCAGCTTTTTGCCAAACCAGAGAAGTGTCTCTTTGAACCCACCAGCTTACCTTCCTAGGGTACATCGTCTCTGATAAGGGCCTCCGGATGGACCCTTCAAAACTCTCCGCAGTCTTGCAGTGGCCACAACCGGTGGGCCTTCGGGCCATTCAACGATTTCTGGGATTTGCCAATTACTACAGACAATTTATCCCACATTTCTCTACCCTTGTGAGTCCCCTGGTGGCTCTAACCAAAAAGAACGCCTATCCCAAATCCTGGTCCCTGGAAGCTCAAGAAGCCTTTAACTGTCTCAAATCGGCATTCTCGTCTGCTCCGGTCCTGTCTCGCCCGGACACAAACCGCCCCTTCATTCTGGAAGTAGATGCTTCCTCGGTGGGTGCCGGTGCTGTCCTCCTGCAGAGATCCTCCTCGGGTAAGCTGCATACGTGTGGATTCTTCTCCAAAACGTTCTCTCCTGCCAAGAAGAATTATACCATAGGGGATCGCAAATTGCTGGCCATAAAGTTGGCTCTTGAAGAGTGGCGACACCTGCTGGAGGGGGCTCGTCACCCTATTGACATTTTCACCGACCATAAAAACCTCCTATACCTTCAGTCGGCTCAACGGCTGAATCCCCGGCAGGCGAGATGGTCGCTCTTCTTTGCCCGGTTTGACTTCCTACTACACTTTCAGCCAGCCGGGAAGAACGTCAAAACCGACGCCCTATCTCGTGCCTCGGATACGGTGGGTCTTGATCTCCTCCACAGCACATAGTCCCTCCTGAACGCCTTGTCATGGCTGCCCCCGTGGATCTTCAACATTTGCCCCCCGGGAAGACGTATGTGCGCCCTGCCTTGCGGCCTAGAATCCTGAAGTGGGGACATTCGTCCCGAACAGCTGGGCATCCAGGAGTCCATAAGTCTCTATAGCTGGTCTCCCGCTACTACTGGTGGCCCACTCTTGCTCAAGATGTCAGGGACTTTGTGCTGGCCTGCTCCTCCTGCGCCCGAAATAAGGTTCCTCGCCTCAAACCCGCGGGCCTTCTGCAGCCTCTTCCCGTGCCGGAAAAACCCTGGACCCATGTCGCCATGGACTTTGTCACAGATCTTCCACCCTCATCAGGAAACACGGTCATCTGGGTGGTAACCGATCGTTTCTCGAAAATGGCTCACTTTATCCCACTACCTGGGTTACCCTCTGCCCCCAAGCTGGCCCAACATTTTTTCCATCATATTTTCCGCTTGCACGGTCTCCCGTTGCATATTGTCTCTGACAGGGGAGTCCAGTTTATCGCTAAATTCTGGCGGGCTCTGTGCTGTCAGTTGCAGATTCAGCTGGATTTTTCTTCTGCATACCACCCTCAAACTAACGGGCAGGTAGAGAGGGTTAACCAGGTGTTGGGCACCTACTTGCGGCACTTTGTGTCCGCTCGTCAGGATAACTGGTCCGATCTTCTCTCCTGGGCAGAGTTTTCTTATAACTCTTTAGAGTCAGAATCCGCTGGGGCCTCTCCCTTTTTTGTTGTCTTTGGGTTACATCCCCGCCCACCTCTCCCTCTAGCTACCTCATCTCTTGTCCCTGCCGTGGATGCCCAAGTAAAGGACATCAAGGCTCTCTGGCAACTCACACGACAGGCCCTGCTACGAGCTTCTGACCGCACCAAGCGTCAGGCTGACCAGTACTGTAGGCCCCCGTCCCTATTTGAGCCAGGCGATAGGGTTTGGTTATCCGCAAAGTACATCCGCTTTAAGGTGCCCAGTTACAAGTTGAGCCCCAAATACCTGGGCCCTTTTGTGGTGCTTCGGCATCTGAATCCCGTGTCCTATAAGCTTCGCTTGCCTCCGACTCCACGTATCCCAAACGCGTTTCACGTGTCCCTCCTCAAGCCGGTGGTGCTGAACCGCTTCTCCCGTAGATCTGTCTCGCCTTCTCCTGTTGCTAGCACAGATAACACCTTTGAGGTCAAGGAGGTGCTGGCGGAGAAGACAGTGAGGGGGAAGCGGTTCTACCTTATTGACTGGAAGGGCTTCGGTCCGGAGGAGCATTCATGGGAACCTGAGACCAATCTGTCCCCTGACCTCCTCTCTAGATTCCAAAGGAAGAGGGGGAGAGCTAAGGGGGGTGGGGGGTACTGTCACGGCGCGCGGCTGGTCCTATATAAGATACACGGCCCCAGTACTCGCTGCCAGTCTGTTGGTGTGTTTTTGGTGCGTTTAGAGAGTATTGGAGTTCAGTCTTGATTACCCGTGTACCAGTCCGCTTGCTTACATTTCCTGACCTTGCCTGTTTGCCGCCTGCCCTGACCGTCTGCCTGTCTCTGACCACGAACCTCTGCTGCCTGCCCTGACCTTCTGCCTGTCCCCGACTACGTCTCTGAATTACGTCTTTGTACCACGCTGTACCCCGGCCGCCAACGCAAGCCAGTCACGTCAGGGGGGGTAAACGACCTGGTAGCCTCACGCCGCAGCAAGTCCATCCCGCTTTGCGGCGGGATCTGGTGAAAACCGGGGGCTACTTAGATTCCGTTCCCTGGCGTGGCTTAGCTACCATCGCTTGCGTTGGCCCAGCGGATCCACTTCTGCGTTACACAAGCTTTGTTCATAGAGCTACTTTGTAGTTAAATTTGAATACAGCAATTTAGTAGTCACCACAGGTGAATTGATAGGTGCCAAAAAATACCTTTTATTATCCCGTATACATTTCAGACAGGTGTTTTTTTTTCACTTTTGGTCAGTCATGCTTTGTTCATAGAGCTACTTTGTAGTTAAATTTGAATACTGCAATTTTTTTGTAACCACTGGTTAATTGATTGGTGCAAAAAAAAACCTTTTTTTTTCCCGTATACATTTATTACAGGTGTTTTTTCACTTTTGGTCAGTCAAGCTTTGTTCATAGAGCTACTTTGTCGTTAAATTTGAATACAGCAATTTAGTAGTCACCACAGGTGAATTGATTGGTGCCAAAAAAATACCTTTTATTATCCCGTATACATTTCAGACAGGTGTTTTTTTTTCACTTTTGGTCAGTCAAGCTTTGTTCATATAGCTACTTTATAGTTAAATTTGAATACAGCAATTTAGTAGTCACCACAGGTGGATTGATAGGTGCCAAAAAATACCTTATAATATCCGTATATATTTCAGACAGGTGTTTTTTTTCACTTTTGGTCAGTCAAGCTTTGTTCATAGAGCTACTTTGTAGTTAAATTTGAATACAGCAATTTTATAGTCACCACAGGTGAATTGATAGGTGTCAAAAAATACCTTTTATTATCCCGTATACATTTCAGACAGGTTTTTTTTTCACTTTGTTGATAGAGCCACCTTGCAGTTAAATTTGAATCCAGCAATTTTGTTTTGATTTGAGGGATTTAAGAATAGCTGTGATTTGCCGTCTTTTAATAAGAGACTTTCCACAACTCTTCCATACCTTCTCAAATTTTTATATTCCTGAACATGGAGCGAAATTCAGGTGGTAAGCGAGCAAAGAGGGGGGGTAGGACATGGAGGTAGAGGTACGAGAGAAGGTGCTCCTTCCAGTGCTGGCGACAACACGCATGCCAGCGGATCGTCAGTTGCAGGACCGTCAGGCCTGTCATCGCTGGGTCAGGGCCCTGTGAATCTCAGTAACGAACAGCATCGCCAATCTGTCCTTCAGTGGTTAATGCAACCTGCATCCAGCAGTCTTACCTCCTCGTCCTCCCAGTCACGGCCACAAATGTCGTCATCAGCATCCGTCCAACATGAAGCAGCCCAAATGTCACCACTGTGGATAATCCATTTTCTGAAGACCTCTTTGATGACAAAATGCGGTTGGGGTCAGAAGGCATGTTAAAAGATCAAGAGGCCAAAGAGGATGATTTTCTCTGCTCTGATGCCCAGTTACTGATGCCATCAGAGGAGGAGAAGGAAGCCGGTCAATCGGCAAAAGTACCGGGCGGTCGGCAACGCCTTGCAGTCCCTCTTGCTTGTAGCCCGCAGCTCCTGGATGCAGAATGTCAGGACGACGAAGTCACCTGTGTTGATGAAGACGACATTGCGGATCCAACGTGGTCTTTTCAGCAGAATTTGCTTGCGAGCGCTTCATCACTGGACGAGGAGGAAGACGATGGGGTAGTGTCAGTACGGGCCCCGCCTCAAAAAGGGAGAGGGCGGTCGCAGAAGTCCGCTGATATGATTCCGCAGCCACGGTCAGCGCAAACCCCGCTCCTCGCTTATCGCCCGTCAAAAATGTCCAGGACCTCTCAAGCTGGGCCTTCTTTGAGCAAGCCTCTGATTCACCCAGCGATGTCATATGTCGCCTTTGCCGTAAACGCATAAGTAGAGGCAAGAACCTTAGGTGGTTAACCACCACCAACTGTCTAGTCACATGCAGCGAATGCATGAGTTGAAATGGAGGCAACACTTGGCCAAAAACAGGCCAGACTGACGCAGGGCCTCCAACCACTGTCACACCCTCTGTCTCCGCCTCCTCCTCCTCCGCCACCACCAAGCGTTCTTCAGCTGCCCATGTTTCTCAGAGTCATGATCAGGGATCAGCCTCCGCTTCAGCCTCCACCGTCACCCGAGTACCACCAGCAGCAACAGAGACCCATCCTACCCCTTCACCTTCCGCCAGTTTGACGACCTGCACGCCGTACAGCGGCCAGTCTAGCAGCCAGCCTTCTGTCTTCCAGGTTTGGGAGCAGAAGAAACACTTTAACCCAAACCATCCCAAAGCCAAAATCCTGAATGTCGGCATTGCCAGGCTTTTGGCCTTGGAAATTTTGCCTTTCCGTCTGGTGGACACAGATGGGTTCCACCACATCATGGCCCATGTTTGCCCCCAATACCAGATGCCGAGCAAGCATTTCTTTGCCAGAAAAGCCGTCCCTGCCCTGGCCAGCCACATGTCATCTAAAATTTCAAGCGCGTTGTCTGCATCTGTGTCCGGAAAAGTCCATCTGACCACCAAGACATGGACAAGTAAGCATGGCCAAGGCTGCTATATCTCTGTGACAGCTCACTGGGTGAGCTGGGTGGATGCCTCTGGTCATGACGGTGGCTCTCAGGCTCGGCGCACGCTCTTCAAAACCACAGGGATGGTGCAGGGCTCTTTCCCCCAAGGTTCTCTGGTGGCATTACGGGCCCAGAGAAACCAGGCCGTGTTGAAATTAATCTGTCTTGGAGACCGTCCACACACAGGTCAGGAGATGTGGACGGCTCTCCGTAACGAGTCTGAGCGCTGGCTGGGTGCCAAGAACCTTGTGCCAGGCAAGGTGGTGTGCGATAACAGGCGAAATCTGCTGGCCGCCCTTAAGATCGGTAGGCTGGAGCACATTCCTTGCTTGGCACATGTCATGAACCTTGTCGTCCAGAAATTTCTAAAGAGCTACCCGGGTCTGGACTGCCTGCTGAGGAAGGCTCGAAGTCTAAGTTCGCACTTCCGCCGTTCGCACCCTGCTTCGTCCCGCCTGGCTGCGTTGCAGCGTCAGCTCGGCCTCCCCGTCAACCGTCTCATTGTTGACGTGGCAACACGCTGGAATTCCACCCTCCACATGCTCCAGCGATTGTGGCAGCAGTGTAATGCCATTACGCAGTACTAAGTGACACATGGCCTGACAAGCAGCGGTGCGGACCTCGGGGCGTTGAGCCACCAAGAGTGGAGGCAGGTGAAAGAGCTCTGCGCCATCCTTGCCAGTTTTGAAGAAGCCACCAAAATGGTCAGTGCGGACGATGCCCTTGTCAGCATGAGCATTGTGGTGATCTTAGTTCTGGAACGATCGTTGGACACTCTGAAACAACAGGTCCCGCCAGCGACGGAGGAGGAGACGGACACAGATGCGGACACGGAGACTTTCTCTCCGTCGAATCCACAAGGCCCGACAGTTTCTCAATTTTATCGGTCTTCATTAGGCAGTGGTTCGGGGTCCAGGGCTATTGTAAGGCAGCGCATCAGCTCTCAGGGTGCATCATCTCAGGCAAGTCAGGGCTGTGTTGAAGCTGTGCCGGAGGAAGCGGAGGAGGAGGAGGTATTCCTAGACACCGACGTTACCGACGTCCCTGCCTTGGAAAGAGGTTGGCGCGAATTTGAGGCGGAGGAGGAAGATGAGGAAGATAAGTTTGCTAGTGCCCCTCGACCCAGAGGCTTGGGAAATCAAGGCTCCATCTCTCACATGAGTGCTTGGATTAGAGATGGGCGAATTTCCCGAAATTCTTTTCGTTCACGTCGCCAAATTTCTCGGCAAAAAATAACTTCGTTCCGAATTACTTCGGCACGAATCACGTTAAAAAACAGCTATTTCCAGGCTGCACAGAGCCTGAATGGTGCTGTAGAACGTTGTGCTATGCTTAAATATGCAGAGGGAGCTTGGTTTGGTCTTCATACAATGTTGTGTTTTAGTATGACACGCACATGACTGCCGCCGCTCTTAGAATCGATTCACTCTAAAATTCCCTGGGCACTTAAGAGGGCAAAACTGACCAAAAAACTGAAGGGGGAATGTTGCCTGATAAAGTCATGCGAGCGAGAGCTGGAAAAAAACAAGCTGAGGGCTCATGTGGCAACATCAGTGACAGAGTGTGGAGGTGACGGCGGCAGCAACAGCAGCATGAGGTCAGAGAGTGGCACAATGACATTCTGGAGGTGGCAAAAACATGAATAGGCCACAGAGTGGCACAATGACACAGTGTCTAGGTCACGGCAGCAGCCACAACAGCAGCATGAGGTCAGACACTGGGCCAATGGCACAGTGTGTAGGTCACGGCAGCAGCCACAGCAGCAGCATGAGGTCAGGCAGTGGCACAATGACACAGTGTGTAGGTTACGGCAGCAGACAGAGCAGCAGCATGAGGTCAGACAGTGGCACAATGACAGAGTGTGTAGGTCATGGCAGCAGCCACAGCAGCAGCATGAGGTCAGACAGTGGCACAATGACACACTGTGTAGGTCACGGCAGAAGCCACAACAGCAGCATAAGGTCAGACAGTGGCACAATGACAGTGTGCAGGTCACGGCAGCAGCCACAGCAGCAGCATGAGGTCAGACAGTGGCACAATGACATTCTGGAGGTGGCAAAACAGGAATAGGCCACAGAGTGGCACAATGACACAGTGTGGAGGTCACGGCAGCAGCCACAGCAGCAGCATGAGGTCAGACAGTGGCACAATGACACAGTGTGTAGGTCACGGCAGCAGCCACACCAGAACCATGAGGTCAGACAGTGGCACAATGACACAGTGTGTAGGTCACGGCAGCAGCAACAGCAGCAGCATGAGGTCAGACAGTGGCACAATGACACAGTGTGTAGGTCATGGAAGCAGCCACAGCAGCGGCATGAGGGCCGAGAGTGGCACAATGGCATTCTGGAGGTGGCAAAAAACAGGAGTAGGCAACAGAGTGGGACAATGACACAGTGTGTAGGTCACGGCAGCAGCCAGAGCAGCAGCATGAGGTCAGACAGTGGCACAATGACAGAGTGTGTAGGTCTAGGCATCAGCCACAGCAGCAGCAGGAGGTCAGACAGTGGCACAATGACACAGTGTGTAGGTCACGGCAGCAGCCACAACAGCAGCATGAGGTCAGACAGTGGCATAATGACAGTGTGTAGGTCACGGCAGCAGCCACAGCAACAGCATGAGGTCAGACAGTGGCACAATGACACAGTGTGTAGGTCACGGCAGCAGCCACAGCAGCAGCATGAGGTCAGACAGTGGCACAATGACACAGTGTGTAGGTCACGGTAGCAGCCACAGCAGCAGCATGAGGTCAGACAGTGGCACAATGACAGTGTGTAGGTCACGGCAGCAGCCACATCAGCAGCATGAGGTTAGACAGTGGCACAATGACACAGTGTGTAGGTCACGGCAGCAGCCACAACAGCAGCATGAGGTCAGACAGTGGCACAACGACAGTGTGTAGGTCACGGCAGCAGCCACAGCAGCAGCATGAGGTCAGACAGTGGCACAATGACACAGTGTGTAGGTCACGGCAGCAGCCACAGCAGCAGCATGAGGTCAGACAGTGCCACAATCACATTCTGGAGGTGGCAAAAACAGGAATAGGCCACAGAGTGGGACAATGACACAGTGTGGAGGTCATGGCAGCAGCCACAGCAGCAGCATGAGGTCAGACAGTGGCACAATGACACAGTGTGTAGGTCACGGCAGCAGCCACAACAGCAGCATGAGGTCAAACAGTGGCACAATGACAGTGTATAGGTCACTGCAGCAGCCACAGCAGCATAAGGTCAGACAGTGGCACAATGACAGAGTGTGCAGGTCATGGCAGCAGCCACAGCAGCAGCATGAGGTCAGACAGTGGCACAATGACATTCTGGAGGTGGCAAAAACAGGAATAGGCCACAGAGTGGCACAATGACAGAGAGTGGAGGTGACGGCGGCAGGAGCAACAGCATGAGGTCAGAGAGTGGCACAATGACACAGTGTGGAGGTCACGGCAGCAGCCACAGCAGCAGCATGAGGTCAGACAGTGGCACAATGACAGAGTGTGGAGGTGGGTGGCAATACCAGTCCCTGGTAAAGATGGTTGGTGGCAGATGGAGAAACTGTTAGCAGATGGTTGGCATCAGGCGGGTGGCGACATCAGAATAGTATCTGAAGCAGGTAGATTGAACCCAGACTAATTTCTCACAGTTTGGTTGAGGCGTCATGGCTGATGTAGTCTGACGCCTAAGGCATTGGTGTGTGGAAATCCTGGCCGATCCACGCCTGATTCATCTTGACAAAGGTCAGTCGTTCCACATTTCCCGTGGACAAGCGGGTTCTCCTTGGGGTAACGATGGCCCCGCCGCACTGAACACCCGCTCTGATGCCACACTACTGGCCGGGGCAGGACAGCTTCTCCACTGCAAACTCGGCAAGTTGCGGCCACACATCCAGTTTGGCTGCCCAGTAGTCCAGCGGATCTTCTAACTGGGGGTGGCAGAGTGCTTTCCAATATAGGCCACCACTGTTGGTTCAGGGTTCTGCTCCAGGTCCTGCTGCTGCTGCTGGCGACTGCCCTCCTCACTAGGCGGGTGAAAAAAGCTGCTCACCAGTGACTCCAGAATTAGGTTGCTGCTGATGGAGCTGGTACTGCTCCGACCACCCCACCTTCCCCCGGCAGCCGCGGCAGTATTATGTGAGCACTGAAGAACCGCCCGGTCAGACCTGTCAGAGGAGGGACGATGCCGCACATGGGCAGCGGCCAACTGACTACGGAGGATTTCCCTATAGTATTTGAGTTTGTCCTCCCTCTCAACAGCTGGGAAAAAAGGCTCCCATTTTGGACCGGGTAGCGAGGCTCCAATAGGGTGGAGAGCCAGAAGTCATCCCTCTGCCGGATGCCGACTATTCAGCTGTCACTAGCCAGGCAAATAAGCATGCTGCGGGTCATTTACACAAGTGACTCCGAGGGGCTCCCTGCCTCCATCTCCGCTGTATACTGCCACGGTGCTTGCGGGTCATCTGCCTCGTCTTCCTCATCTCCATCTAGCTCCTCCAGCTCCTCCTGCTCCTCCTCTCTTGTCACCTGGGTAGAAAATCCACTCATTTCACCAGACAATGCTTCTGCTCCAATGTCTTCCTCCTCCAACTCCTCCATTTCAGTCCCCACCGGACTCATGTGGCCGCGAGATGTAGTCGCCACGTCTCCAGTCCCCTGCCCAGACAGATTTTTCAGCATCTGTTCCAGGACATGAAGCAGTGGAATGATGCTATTCATCCCGTAGTCCTGTCGACTGACAAATAACGTTGCCTCCTCGAATGGCCTCAACAACGGCAGGTGTCACGCATGAGCTGCCACTGGCTGACATCAAAGTTACACAGGGGAGTACTTCTGTCTGCCTGGATCATCAAAAAATATTTAATGGCCTTTCTCTGTTCATACAGTCGGTCCAACATGTGCAGGCTGATATTCCAACGGGTGGAAACATCGCATATCAGAGTGTGTTGGGGGAGGCCGTTCTGCCGCTGGAACTCGAGGAGGGTGCTCCTGGCTTTGTACGAATGGATAAAGTGCATGCACAGTTTCCTGGCAATTTTCAGAATGTTCTGAAGATCGGTGGAAGACTTCAGGAACCTTTTCAAAACCAGATTGAACACGTGCGCCATGCAGGGCGCATGGACCATCCATCCTCGGTGCATCGCGGACCCCAGGGTCCTCCCCTTGTCCGGCCCCATGGGTCCGCTTGGCAGGTGGCGCGGAGAAAGCCACACATCGATTTCTTGCTGCATGACGCGGAGCAGTTCCTCCCCTGTGTGACTTCGTTCGCCGAGGCAAGCCAGGAGTAGAACTGCGTGACACCGCTGTGCCCTACACATGTGGTATGATGGAGCAGTACTTGTAGAGGCTGAGATGATGATTGAGGAGGAGGAGGCGGACATTGGCGCAGGAGCCGCAGTTTGACAACGTGGAGGAGAAAGCGGCGTCTCCTGTCCAAGTTGTTGGTGTGCCTAGGCCGGAAGCACATTCACCCAGTGGGCCGTAAAGAACATGTACTGGCCCTGACCGTAGTTACAGCTCCAGACGTCCGCGCTGCCGTGCACCTTGGAACAAACTGATAAGCTCAAGGACTGGCCCTCCATCTCGGCTCGGCACAAGCCATTAGGTCTCTTAATGGTGCAGAGTCCACCATTTGGAAAGGGAGGGACTGCAGTACCAACAACTTGGACAGGAGCACGGTCAGCTGCTGCACCTTAGGATGGTTGGACGCATACTGTTGTCTCTTTGCACTCGCCTCGCTGAACGACTGCTGGCGCCATGAGTAGCGAGGAGCAGGAGCATCTGGACCGGGAGATGATGTCAAAAAGAAACAGCTCCCTTCTGCAGAGGTGGTGGAGCCTTGACTGGCTGTAATGGCATGCGTGCCACTGGGCGCTGCTGCTGCTGCTGTTGCTGCGGAGGCAGGATGGACCACCACATCTGAGCCACGTTTCTCCCAGGCCACCGGATGGTGACGCTGCATTTGTTGATGCAGGGCAGTGGTGCCAACGTTAGCTCCCTGGCCACGCTTCACTTTCTGCTTACAGATTCTACATATACCCATATTCGGCTCCTCCGGTGTCTTAGCCAAGAACTGCCACACCGCCGAGTATCGGATTTTACCGCCAATGCTCCGCACTGAGTGACTACTGCCGCCGCTGCCTCGCTAAGCCCCTGTGCCGCTACTTTCTTGGACCTTCTAAGCGGGATTTTTACCCCGTGGCCGATTGGCTCACGACCTCACACTGGTTCTACCCTGCTGACTCACGGCCACACCACCCACTTGCTGGCTGCGCCGCTGACTGACGCGCAAGTTGACGCCTCTTCTCCTGACGATGATGAAGCCTTTGCCTCACCCGGCTCCCAGGTGCGGTCGGCTACATCATCATCTATTTGTGTGTCATCGTCACTGCTGTCCTCATCACCGGTCTTGGTAGATCTCTGGCTGAGGGAACCGGATGGGACAGAGGCGGGTTGAGGACAGGTGAGGGCCGCTGACACGCCCCTGGGCCATGCCAACTAAGGGTTGTGTTGACGTTCCCACCGACTCTTGGCTGGGGTTTGTCAGATATCATTGGGAGGAAGTGGATGACATAGTCAACCAATCAAGAACCCTTGGGTTGCTAGTCTTTACACGGCCGCTAGATGACAGCGGCCAGTTGGGGGCCTCCCCGAGTGACCCCTGCTGCAGTCCCCTTGCTGTGCTGCGACCTGGGCTGGATTGTTTGTGCCTCTGCCACTCGCGGGTTTGAAGAGTCTGCCACCTCTCTGTCTGACATACTGTTTGTTCTAAAATGTCCCGACCATGTTTGATGAAGATATCTGTATATGATAAATACACACCCTGTATTTGAGGCAAATGAACCCAGTAAACAAGCTTGGTAAACCCTTTGGATAAAAATTTGCGCTCCACAAATGGGCAGGAAAAATGACTTGTAGGTGCCTTTTAAAAAAACTCTGTGTATTTTATGAATATAAAAGCACAAAACAGGCTTAATTAAAACCTTCGGATTTGAATAATGCTACAGAATTTTTCTTTTGGCGGTGAAAAAAAACAAAGTTTCTTTTACTGAGTACAACTGCAGAACAACGCTTAATTAAAACCCCTGGATGTAAATTGCGCCAAAGGATTTGGAGCCACCACACAAATAGTAGCTTTGTCGTGTTACAAGGGGCGTGTTTTTTTACACACACCAACAAGAAATAAATTTGTAATTAACTTTGGCTTGTGAATTTTAGGCTACAGGAAAAAATTGTATATATTTTGGCGGTGAAAATGCGTTTTTTGCATTTCACCACAGCTGAAAAGAAGGGCTGAATTAACCCTGGATGTAATATTGCGCAAAGAATTGAGCCCCACAAACTGTAGCTTTGTAGGTGGTTACAATGGGTGTTTTTTACGCTACACAACAAGAGATAAAATTGTAATTAATCTTTTCTTGTGAATTATGCTACAGGAAAAATGTATATATTTTGGCGTTGAAAATGACGGTTTCTTGAGATCACCACAGCTGAAAAACAAAGCTTAATTAACCCCTGGATGTAAATTGCGCCAAAGAATTGAGCCACCACAAACTAGTAGCTTTGTAGCTTGTTACAATGCGGTTAAGTGTACGACACACACTAAGAGATAAAATTGTAATTAACCTTTGCTTGTGGATTATGCTACGGGAAAAAATGGTATATATTTTGGCGTTGAAATTGACGGTTTCTTGGGATCACAACAGCAGAAAAAAAACGCTTAATTAACCCCAGGATGTAAATTGCGCCAAACAATTGAGCCACCACAAACTAGTAGCTTTGTAGTTTGTTAAAATGGCGTATTTTTTTACGCCACAGAACAAGAGATAAAATTGTAATTAACCTTCGCTTGTGAATTATGTGTAGCAGATTGGCTAAGAGTAGTTGCCTGGTTCTGCCACTAGGGGGAGTCGTCCTAGTAGAGACATGCCACCAGGAGCCTGGGCTGGGTGGGGGGAGCCAAATTGCTATCTGTCAGCAACACTAGGTTGCTGACAGCTGTATGTAGCATGGCTGGTATCCAGCCCTTATGGGTTGGCCTACCCCGGAAAAAGCTGCAGATGGGTGGGTGGCTGTTCCCGCATTTCCCAGGTCTCCAGGGTCCGTGTCGGAGTTTGGGCCAGACCCGGGATGGCTATAATAAATCCTGTCTCTCAGGTGATCAGGGGGCGTGGTCTGTACCTGGAGTTTGGGGTGGCAGCAGAGCTGAGAAAAGGCTCTGGCCCCCCAGGGCTTGAGGGAAGCCTAGAAGGTACAGTGAGGATACTGTGTTTTGTGGGTCTGGATGGTAGATCCAGACCACTGATAGCTAGGGTCTATACCTGAATGTGTATAGTCAGTGGCCAGACGGCCTGAGGGTTTTGTTTATGTGTTTGTTTTGTGTACTGCCATACGTTTAACACTGTGCCTGGATGAATAAAACTGGCTGAAGCCAGATTGAAACTGAAGCCTGTGTCGGAGTGCCATCCGTTATATCAAAGCGGCGACCCGTGAGCTGAAGGAAGTACCCCCAGGACGGCCCAGGAGGGCATCTAGACGCAAGCAAGGCGTCACATATGCTACAGGAAAAATGTATATATTTTGGCGTTGAAAATGACGGTTTCTTGGAGTCACTACAGCTGAATAACAACGCTTAATTAACCCCTGGATGTAAATTGCGCCAAAGAATTGAGCAGCCAAAAATGAAATGGTATTTGTATTGTAAAAACGCTGTTTCTTTAAATGAATACAACAGGAACCATTGTAGATCCCCCTTGGATATTCAATGTGCTGTGAGCAGATAGGATTTAAATGTATATGCAGCTGCAGTGGACGCACACTGGATTTCAGATCCAATACCCAAAAAAATCAGAAATAGAACGTTAAGAGAAGCAGTCTCTGAGACAAGCTGAAACACCCCAAAAAAATCGCTGTATAAGTATCAGTTCTTCAGTAACAATCAGCCGTGGCAGCACCTTCCCTGATCAGTACAGTGAGAGCGGTATGAGCTCCCAGCGTCGCGTCCGGACTTATATAATGCGGGACGTACGTCCAGAATCCCGCCGGTCTCTGATTGGCTTTCATCTCTGCACATGTCATGCAGGTATGCCCTTCTTCCTCCCAGAGTGCTTTGCCCATGTAGCGCCATGTGCTCGCAGCCATTTTATCAATCAAAAGCACACTTCGTTCACCCGAAGTCCCCCAAACTTCGACTTCGTTCAGAACCGAAGTTTTCCTGAAATTCTAAACGAAATCCACTTCGTTAGAATCAATTCGCCCATCTCTAGCTTGGATGCTCCATTTCCTCCAACATGATCCACGCATTAAGGCCATCAAAATGACCAACAGTTACTGGGTGGCCACCCTCCTGGATCCCCGGTACAAAACAAAACTCAGCACTTTTCTTCCACCCACCAAATAGAGAGTAAAATGCAGGAAATGGAGACCTTGCTGATTGATCAACTGGAGACATCTGTTGCGTCTGATTCACTTTCTTCAAATGTCACGGTGGAACAATATCAGCGACGTGACAGCAGTAGAGTGCCAAGTAGCCGTAGCATCGGCAGCAGCAGGCAAGGTGGCAGAAGCCTATAATGGGTGACCTCTGGCAATCGTTATTTACCACCTCACCAACACATGCAATGCAGGGCACACATCCAACACAAAGAGACCAGCTTAAGATCATGGTGCACGACTATCTGCGTCTCAACACCGATGTTTTTGTATGTGTTCCGGACCCAACAGACAACTGGGAATCCAAAATGGACGAATGGCCCGAGCTCGTCGCCACCCATAGAGGTGGGGTCCCCGCCCCGCAGCCAGCGTTTATATCTAGCCCGGGCCCCCAGCAAAAGCTGGGAGGAGTAATTTTCAGACAAAGCTTTTCCCGGGTTTCCACAGTTAAATTTTGGATCGTTTGATTTCATCATGATGGGAAACAGGCAGGGTCTCTGATTTTTTGTTGTGGCCCAAATTTCCGGGGTCACCGATTTTGTTGGGTCTACTTCAAAAATTCCTCTTCCCAAAAAGAAAGGGGCCCCCTTGAAAACTATTTTTTTTAAAACAAATTTTTTTTACTGCATTTTTTTTTCATTTCCCCAACAGTTCATTTTTTTGGGGGGTTTTCTGTGGGAGACTGTAAAAAACAGCAAGGTTTCATGGGCAACACCCTATTCCATTTCTCACTTTTTTTTTGAAATTTTTTGCATTGTTTAATGGTTTTTAGGTTCCCTTTTTGCTGTGAGTTTCAGCTTTTAAATTTTTGGGCCTTTGGGGAAAAGGAAAAAGTGGGCCCCAAGTGGCATTTCTCCCCACAAATTTTTTAAAAAGTGGCTGGGGGAAGTCTTTTTTTTAATTTTTTTTTGGGGGTTTTTTGCGTGAGATAAAGCTATTTAAACATTTTCCTTTTAAAAGAAATGTGAAATTAAGTGGGGATTTTTTCCCCCACAATTTTTAAAAAGTGGCTGAGAAGTCATTTTTATAAATTTTTTGGGTCATGCGTTTGAAATTCAGCAATTTCTACAGCCTATTCAAAAAAATTTTTTTTTTCTAAAGGGTTTTGTTCCCTTTACAATTGTCCCAAGTGGCTCAAGGGGCATGCTTTTAAAATTTTTGGGGGGCCTTTTGCTGTGACATGCAGCTTTTACTTTAAAGGGCCCATTATAAAAAAAGTTGTTTTTTAACAGGGCATTTGTTCTTCACCAAAATTTTCCAAAGTGGCTCAAGGGGCATGCTTTGAATTTTTGGGGGCCCTTTTTGCTGTGGGCAGGCAGCTATACTACAGGTCCTATTTTTAAAAAAAAAAGTTGTTTTTAAAGCCATTTGTTCTTTACAATTTCAAGAGTGGCTTTAAGGGTTTTGGTGCTGGGCAGAACCCGGAAAAGGTAGGAAAACTTTTTTTGGACACATATTTTCAAAAATGGGGCTTGTTTTTTCAAGATCTTTAACCCTAGCTTTTCAAAACCCCGTATTGAGGGCAACCCTTTTTAAAACAAAAAAAATAAACCCAAAAACATGGGGGGATTTTATCCTATTTTTTTAAAAAAGTGTTTTCTAGGGGAAATTAAAAATTTCTAAAAAAACTTGCATGTACAAAATAGCTGGTAAAAAAATTTCCCTGAAATTTTTACAAGGGAGGTACAGGAAAACTTTACCAGGGTGTAAAGGGTTTTTTCAAAAGGAATTTGGGGTATGGAGCCCCTGACAGGGAAAAACAAAAATACAGAGGGCAATTTTCCTCCAGGGACTTTAGTTAAAAAAAGGGGAAAAAGAATGCTAAAAAAAAGGGCACCTGGGGTTGTAACAGGAGCGTTAACCACCAGTATTTAAAAATGAAACTTCCCAAAAGGGGCCGCTTTATTTGGAGGGGCAAGCGGTACCCAGGGCAGGGACGTATTTGTCCGTGAAACTAAAATTTGGGGGGTTGCTGGGACTCCCCTTTTTTCCAGCATTTTTAAAACGGGGGGTCCGACAGGTTTAATGGGCATTTGCGGTACAGGACCCGATATAGTCAATTTTCCAGTTCAACAATTTGGTGGTTGAAAAACTCCTTTTTTCCCCGGGACTTTTTAATTTGGGGGTCAGACCGGTTTTTAAAGGTAATACGCGTCCACGACAGGTTTAGTCAATGTCCAGTTCAATAAATGGTGGTTTAAAGATCCTTTTTTCCCGGGACTTTTTTAAACTGGGGCAGCGGGTTTTGGGGCCATGCTGTGGCCCCGGGGCAGGTTTTTCAAAGTCGTTTAAACTAAAAGGGGGTGAAAGACTCCCTTTTTTGGCCCTTTTTTAAACGGGGAATGCAGGTTTTGGGGGTCATGTGGGGCCGGCGGTTATTCAATGTTTGAAATAAAATTTGGGGGTTCAAAGACTCCTTTTTCCGGCACTTTTTTAAAAGTGGGGGTCATGAGGTTTGGGGTATGTGTGCCCCGGCAGGTTAGTCAATGTCCAGTTAAAATAAAATGGTGGTTCAAAGATCCTTTTCCGGCACTTTTTTTAAATTTTGGGGTAGCAGGGTTTTTGGTTATTTGCGGTGCAGGGATATGTCAAAGTCCCGTTAAAATAAATGGTGGTTCAAAGACCTTTTTTTTGGCATTTTTAATCTGTGGGTCATGCAAGTTGGGGCACTGTGTGGCCAGGCGGGATGTTATGCCAGGAAACTAAAATGGGGTTCAAAGATCCTTTTTCCGGCACTTTTTAAACGTACTTCATGCAGGTTTGGGGCTCATGCTGGCCCCGAACAGGGTAGTCTTTGTCAGTGAAACTAAAAAAAGTGGTTCAAGACTCCTTTTTGTGGACTTTTTTGATCTGGGGGAAATTTAATGTCATTCTGCGGTACAGGACGATATAGTCAAAGTCCAGTTAAAATAAAAAGGTGGTTCAAAAATCTTATTTCCGGCACTTTTTATTGTGGGCGACGGTTTAATGGTCATACTGCGGTCCCGACAGGTTAGTTAATGTTCCAGTTCAACTAAAAAGGTGGTTGAAAAACTCCTTTTTCCGGCATTTTTAGGGGTCATGCAGGGTTTGGGGGTCATGCTGCGTTCCAGGAAGGGTTTTTCAATGTCCAGTCAAGTAAAATGATGGGTTTAAAACATACCTTTGGGCCCTTTTTAAATTTTTGGGGGGATGCAGGTTTAAGGGTATGTGTGGTACAAGCGGGTTAGGAAGGTGTGTGACTTTTTTTCTGTGGCTTTTATAACCTAAGTGTGTTGCCTAAGATGTAGCACGTATCCATTTGACTGTTGTGGATTTTAATTCCAGCTTCTCCAGCCCTGTTTGGGTGTAAGAATGAAGGTGTTGTTGTTCTCCCATAGACTTTAATGGTCATCGGTGATAATCTTTCATCGACCTTCGAATATCTTATTGGTTATTGCCGTCATCGACCATCGACCCGATGACGATAGTCAACGTAATCGCTCAACACTAGTTATCAGAGTTAACAGAGAAACCTTTAATTAAATTTTCCTGAAACTAACCCTATAGAAATAAAAGACATCATTTTATTAAATAGTGTCATATCACATCTTAACATTGGATTATAATTCATGGACAGTGACAATGCTCTTTAACTCTCCATTCATGCAAGTAATATTCTCAAGTACTGATCTGTGACAACAGTTTTAAACACATTCGCTCATCTGAATTTGACCTTTCTGCTCCTCTCTTAGAAAGATCTTTGGGTTTATTATTTTTAGTTCTGCTTGATTTTTTACTGCTCTCTCCTGATCCCCCACTGGTACAGATTTGCATCTGTTTATTTGTACTAGACATCTGAAACAGTTGACGGAGACAAGCAAATATGCCTCAGACATTAAACCTATTGGACAACATGTTAATCGTTAATGACTGACAAAAATTAAATGTGACAAGATTTAATTGCCAAAACCCTCCATACATCATTAATACTTTGGAGTCACTGAATGATGCAACCTATCTTTATTACATTTGAGCTGTTTTTGAGTTTACTATTAGTTCATATTTTCTGAAGAGAAATAGTTATTCCCTACAGAACCTTAATCTCTTTCCAAGGTTTGCCTAATGGGGCAAGTTGTTCCTAGTTAGAGCGAAATTTTTAAGTAAACATATGTTAATGTTTGCTTTTACCGAGTTATAAGACGGGGCAATTTCATAAACTAAACATATTTTTTTTGTTTTTACTTTATCAGTCATTGTTAATTGTATAAATTGTGTTATAAATTAATGTATAAATTGTTATGTTTACAAAGAAGACCAAATATGTTTTCTAATTAAGATATAGTTAAATGTTTTAATCATAAAGGGCGACACGTATGTACGGGGCTGTACCAATATTCTGGTGTGATTTCAGCCCAAAAAACTGTTGCAGCCCTGTTTTCTAGATGTATGAGCAAATTGAGGTGCATTTTGCAGCGTTCGCACCACTTTGTAATGTGCCTAAGATGTGGGGGCGTTCTGGGGGCGTATCGCACCACAACCATATGATTCGACACATTTATGACTGAAGGATGGCAAAACTATGCGCTTAACACTTAACTTAACTGGCAGACCAAGTTAAAGGTGGTCTACCTGAGCCATAGTTGTCATAGTTGAACTACAATGTGAGTAGATGTATGACCCACAGTAGGACAGGCTCATACATTCTGGTGCATTCTACAATGCTTGAAAGCTATTTAGAACTATGGGCGACATGTATGAACGGGCTTTTCGCCTGTTTTTTTGGCGTAACCTGCGCCTCCCCAGCCTGAATCCGCTGTCGGACGCAGGGATGCGATGTTAGGCGCAGCGTTCGCCACTTTCAGCTGCGCCCCGCATGATGGGGCGGGCAATGGGTGCGATGTGGGCGTGGTGTAGGCGTTTCGGGGCGTGACGCGGCGCGCTTGAAAACTCCGAGGCATGTACGATCGCGAGACGGTAAAGTGTGGCGCATTGCAGCGCTCGTCAGTTCCGACAGGCAGACCTGGTTGATTCTGGTCTAAATGATCCGGCGGAGGCGAAGTGAAGCGAGAACGGAACATGAGAGGAAACATATAGAAGATTGCAAGAGAAATCTCGGCGCTCAGCTCCGTGCGGCATGGAGTATGATTCCAAAAAACGCTTTTATAAAAGCGTCAAACATTCTCTGAAAAAGAGCTCAAACCTTCAAAAATAAAAAAAACATAAATAAAATCACTTTCCAAAAATCTAGAACGGCGCAACACCAAGAATTAGGATCTTGGAAATTGCCAGGAAATACAGTAATTCAAATTCTGAAAGTGCTTCTCATTGGTTGGCATAAACCGGCCAATCAGAATAGGAGCGACAGTGAACCATTAAAACCTAGGGAGGAGTATTGACCAATCAAATTCAAAGGCGGGACAGTTCAAAATACAGTAAAAATGCAGAAAAGAGCTGATTGGTTGAGCTAGCGGGGGCTTGGCTATCTCGGCCAATCAGAATAGGAGCGACAGGGACCCATTCTAACCTATGGCGAAGTTTTGACCAATCAAAGTCAAAGGCAGGACAGTTCAAACTACA
Source organism: Phyllomedusa bahiana (assembly GCA_025379985.1). Lineage (NCBI taxonomy): Eukaryota > Metazoa > Chordata > Amphibia > Anura > Hylidae > Phyllomedusa > Phyllomedusa bahiana. The sequence continues at coordinate 29,219 of JAODAL010010275.1, forward strand.
GTAAAAATGCAGAAAAGAGCTGATTGGCTGAGCTAGCGGGGGCTTGGCTATCCCAGCCAATCAGAGCGCGAGTTACTTGTCCCATTGTAGTCTATAGAGAGATCGGCGCAATGCAATCTCGTCTCTCAGCGCAGTGCGGCATGGAGTGTGATAAAAAAAAAAATCATTTTTATTAAGTGTAAAATATCATCTGTAAAAGAGCTGAAACCTTCTATAAACATAAATCAATTAAATCCCAAACAAAGCATTTGTCGCCGAGACCGGCACTACATCAGGAATTTCAATATAGAGAATTGCCGGGAAATACAGTAATTCAAATTGTTTAAGCTCTTCTCATTGGTCGGCATAAACCAGCCAATCAGAATAGGAGCGACAGGGACCCATTCCAACCTATGGAGAAATATAGACCAATCAAAATCAAAGGCGGGACAGTTCAAAATACAGTAAAAATACAGAAAAGAGATGATTGGTTGAACTAGCAGGGGCTTGGCTATCCCAGCCAATCAGAGCGCGAGCTACTTGTCCCATTGTAGTCAATGGAGAGATCGGCGCAATGCAATCTCGGCTCTCAGCGCTGGCGGCATGGAGTATGATTAAAAAAATCATTTTTATTAAGTGTAAAATATTCTCTAAAAAAGAGCTGAAACCTTCTATAAACATACATAAATAAAATCACTAACAACGCGTTTGTCGCCGAGACCAGCGTTACATCGGAAATTGGGATATTTGAAATTGCCGGGAATACAGTAATTCAAATTCTCTAAGCGTTTCTCATTGGTCGGCATAAACCATCCAATCAGAATAGGAGCGACAGTGTCCCATTAAAACCTATGGAGAAAGGCGGGACAGTTCAAAATACAGTAAAAATGCAGAAAAGAGCTGATTGGTTGAGCTAGCGGGGGCTTGGCTATCCCAGCCAATCAGAGTGCGAGCTACTTGTCCCATTGTAGTCTATGGAGAGATCGGCGCAATGCACGCAATGCAATCTCGGCGCAATGCAATCTCGGCGCTCTGCGCCGTGCGGCATGGAGTATGAATAAAAAAATCTTTTTTTTTTAAGTGTAAAACATTATCAGATAAAGAGCTGAAACCTTCTCTAAAAATAAATCAGTCAAATCCCTAACAACGCGTTTGTCGCCGAGACCGGCGCTACATAAGGAATTGCAATATAGAGAATTGCCGGGAAATACAGTAATTAAAAATTTTTAAGCTCTTCTCATTGGTCGGCATAAACCAGCCAATCAGAATAGGAGCGACAGTGGCCCATTCTAACCTACGGAGGAGTATTGACCAATCAGAATAGGAGCGACAGGGACCCATTATAACCTATGGAGAAATATTGACCAATCATATTCAAAGGCGGACTGGCGAGGCGCGGCGGACTTTACATAGTATGTATGAGGCGCCGACATAAATCAGGCGCAAATTTCGCTGGAAAACTGGCGAAAAGGTGCGCCCCGACGTGGCGAGCTTCATACATGTCGCCCTATGTGCCTAGTTCATACATGTCACTCAAAATGTGTTTACGCCTTTTAGACATTTTACTAATTTGTAACATACCAGTGGGGGGCAGCTCCACTTTCTGACAGGCACTGAAGCCTCTGTTAGCCTTCATTGCACACAGCACACTTTTTCCAGAGACAACACACTTTTTCCAGAGACATTATTTCATATATGCAGGAAAAGAAAAAAGAAGAGAGGGGGCGCACAATAGTGTTATACTGTAAACAGTATATATAGGTAGTGTCAGATGGTATATTCTCACCTTTTGGTGTTGTGCTACAAATATAGAGGCACAACACTCATAAGCGCTTGCAGGGCTATTTGTATCCCGTAGCCCTTACTACGGCAGCCGCTGGTCTCTGGTACTCCGTTCGGATGACCGATGGGAGAAAGATTGCCAAGAGGAAAAAAAAAAGAAAAAAACGGACCCGGCGCACGTGCAGTGGAGATAGAAAAAGCCCAGGCTAAAGGCTTTCAAATAAAAATGTTTATTCTTAAAAATGCCGCGGCATTACCGAGACACAATTAAAAACATACAGACATAAAAAGAACTTTACGCGTTTCGCGCATGCACCCGCGCTTCATCAGAAGCGCGGATGCACGCGCGAAACGCGTAAATTTCTTTTTTATGTCTGTATGTTTTTAATTGTGTCTCGGTAATGCCGCGGCATTTTTAAGAATAAACATTTTTAATTGAAAGCCTTTAGCCTGGGCTTTTTCTATCTCCACTGCACGTGCGCCGGGTCCGTTTTTTTCTTTTTTTTTTTTTTTTCTTTTTTTCTTTTTTTCCTCTTGGCATTATTTCATATGTGGATTATATGATTGTCCTGTTTTCACACCCTTAACATAAACACTTCCTTTACATTTACAGAAGAGTCTTCTGACTTGTTTTATGCACTGAAACTAATCATTTTGTTATCTCCTGCCCCAGACATACCGTACTACACGGAAACCCTTCAGACTGCACAGACACTGCAGAACATTTCACATCTATATTGACCCAATCCACTTCAAGTAAACAATGCCCAGTTGCTTATTTCTCCGCCCGACTAGATACAGATGCAAAGGAGGCTCCATCTTGCAAGGGCTATTACCGCATCACAGGTTATGCTTGACAAGAATGCAGATATTGTCTTAAACTACACAGTGACCACTTATACCCTCATGACATTTCTGCAATACTGACACAGATTCAGTCGCATCACCCATACACTACTAGACATGTGACATTACAATGTGCCCTACTGATGACAGATAATGATACCATGCAGTGTTGGATAGAACAATTATTGATGCATTTGGGGTTGAGGGGGGAGATAAAATGGGAAGTCCTTTTTTCTGAGTATCTCCCATTCCTAAAAGATCAGCTGCTTGACTGTACTCAGTTATTGCAGGATGAGGTAGCAGGTTATAGATCAGCTATTAGGAAACCCTGATGATAAGTTCTGAGTGGATGGATGATGGTTTACCTTGGATGAAAGGTTATATACAGGATATGCAGTAGTCACATTATCAGAGACTGTGAAAGAAGCCCAAGAAGCCGAATAAAAATGCATTGGAAGAGGCCTGAAATCAGGCTGAAGACCAGACTGACAATATATACAGGATATACACAGATACTCATTATGCCTTTGGGATTGCACATGACTATGTATTATGGCCCCATATTTAAGGTGAGACTGTTTGTTACAGTAAATGGACAGTCTATTAAAATGGAAAACAAGTGTGAGCATTGATGAAAGCGTTACTGCTGCGTAAAGAAGTTGGAGATATCAAGGTAAAAGGCCAATAAACGACAGACACCCCTAAAACAAGAAGAAACCATATAGCTGACCACACAGCTAAAAGCAGTAGCCTGAACCAGGGTGAAGAACCCGGCTGTCCATGCCATAGAGCTGCAAAGAAGAGACACCATTTTAATATCCTGAAAAGTTGCAAGAACAGAAGAAAAGGAGACAAGAAGAAAAAAAGATTTGGTGTGAGAAGAATGAAATACTAACATCAGAAGAATTTTGGGCAGTTGGAAAAAGACTGTCTTCCAAAGACTTTTTATCCTGTTTTGGCCCAAGCAGCACATGGAGTCACACACCAGTCAAAGACTGTTATGGCTGACCTGGCTAACAAGGTTTTGTGTCCCTGGAGTTACAGCCATGTACACTCAAAGATGTCTGCTATGCGCAAGAAACAACATGGGAAGAAGTGAAGACCCCACATTGCTACACTCCCAGAGCAGAGTGAGAGAGTTGGACCATGTCACTATTTGCATTGATCTTTTCTCTGGATGGCCTGAGGTATTCCTGATTGCTCAAGCAAGCTACAGCCAACAAGCTGCTGTCAGAAGTAGTGTGCAGATATGGCGTTCATGAAGAAAAGCCATCAAGTCACACATTAACACATTTCACCAGAGAAGTGATGAAGAAAATCATGGATTTATTAGGGATAGAAAGGAAAAGAACCTTTCATACTGTTTATCATCCACACAGTAGCTATAAGAAGAGCGGTAGATTTTATATATTTCGTAAGATAGGCCTCAGGCCATATGAGAAAATAGTTGGGTTTAGTCCTTATGTTAGGTTCATATTGTTTTTGCACTACAACTCCAAATGCAACATAATGGTTTGACCTGACCTCTTATATGTTAGCGCTTATAAAGCGCCAAACTAATATATGTTCTCGATTTTTTTTGTCTCTCTTCCAGATCCTGACTCACTCTATAGATGGTCCCATACCCATAAATTGGAGCCAGGAGATTGGATGGTCATTAAAAGAGACATGGGGGGCCCTGGAAGCACTATTGATGGTCCCTACCAAGTACCATTTACCACACACACCGTTGTAAAGCTGGAGGGGAGAACCGAGACAGGGCCGGATGGCAGATGATTCTTCAGTACTTGTCTGCCTGCCAGAGCCAGAGCCAGATGACTGATGATTCCAGCACATGCCTGCCTGAGACAGATGACAGATGATTCTCCAGTATCCGCCTGAGACGCATAACAGATTACTCCATTACCTGCCTGAGACGGAGGACTAAGGATTCCGGTACCTGAAACTGACCACTAGGGATTCCAAAACCAAAGACTCTAGGAGGATTCAAGCATATTATTACCAAGAAAGGAGGGACAAATAAAAACAGCCAGTGCATAACTAGGGACTTTCTGCCCAGGAAGCACCCTGGGACAACCCATTTTTCCCATTTCTTTAGGTATTTAGTTTGTGGCTGTGAACCATTTTAGTCCCTTGAAAAAGAACTTTGCAAGATAAATGAAGATATTTACTTTTTTCCTTTCTTTTCTTTTCCAATGAAATGGGCCATAAGAGCCAGGATTTATAATGCATTTCCATACTTAGAAATAGGAAGAACCACCAAAGATCTGCATGAAATAGGATTCCATAATCAGTGCCCCCAATGAGAGTAATAGTTCACACGGAGGGCTACGAATTAGCCAACAGACCATAAAGGCACTCAAAAGGGGGGTTGTGGGAGTGAGGTGTGAGGGTTCTTCAGTGTTGACCATTCTTAGTTTCCCAGACCCTAGTACCTCTTTCACGTCTTATCCATTCTATCTCATGACAGGTCTTCGTGTTTAGAGAGTCAGCAACTGTCGAGGTCGAGAACAGCTCAAGAACAGCCGACCAACACCCTCAGGTAAGCACTAAATCAGTTAGCTCACAAGTTGTAGGGACAGTCAACCCTCTCCCCATCCTTATCTAGAGTCCAGGAACAGTCCAGATTGAAACTGAGTATTTAGGGTGGATTTGTTAGGAACAGGTTATAATGTTTTAGGGGGGACTGTCAAGTTAATGATTTAATGGAAAACATTATCATCTGTTTTTTATTACATCCTTAAACAAGCTCACCAGATATTTTCCACACAGCTTTCCTTGGAACAGAAGCGCTGTTACAGCAAGAAGGAAAAGGCCTTCAGAAATTCCTCTTGTAGTTCAGACAGAAAGGGTACAAGGACACTTGCTATAATACGTAGATGCAAACCCTGCTTTGTGGCTTCAAATATAATCTGCCCTAGCAACAGCCAACTAGCCAATCAGTTGGCACATACCAAAGAGATATGTAACGATAACTTTCTGATAATAAAACAGATTTATACACCAGACTGACCTGTGTGGTGTGCATTTCTTAAGCTCTCAGGTGAGACCAGCTACAGTATTTAACCCGATTTGTACAGGGACAACTAATTGAATAGGAGTAGAACAAAAGATAATTCTACACCTAATATCCTCACCTGACACGAGCACCTAGGGACACCTACAAGGGACATCAAGTATGTACATATTGTTTAGTGTCTTTTAATTGATATTTAATTAGATGGTTCAATTTTAAAATGCCTTTTAGTGTTTTCTTTTTCATTTTTTATGTTTTACCATTTTGTAATATGCTAGCACATACAAAATTACCTGCACACTTGTCATTGGACCCCAGGCTCTCTGCCTATACAAGGTATCCCCCCTTTGCTTTACTGCATTCATCATTGACTGTGGCAAAAAGGTTGAATGGTTGAGAGATAATATTGGGAGCTGTGAATCAGCTGACCATGCTTTACAGCCTTAGCTCATTGAGTGATAATCTTTCTCCATAAATGTTCCTAATTTGGCAGAGTGAGAGGTTGTTGATGGCAGATCTCTCTTCATGTGTTTTCAGTCTTGTCTTCTTCTAGTTACTACTATATTTAATGTATCTTGTTTAGTCTTGTTAGGTTATATTCCAGTGCCAGTACTAGTTCAGAGAGATTATTCTGTCTTAAAAGTTTGTCTAGTAATCAAAGTTTTTGCATTCAGTTCTAGACTGCGTCTTGTCCAGCCTAGCTTTGCTCTGCCTAAAAAGTCTCTGGGAGTTAGAGCTGCTTCAACAGGGTAAATTATAGATAAAGGATAACTTTAGGATTAGTGTCAGAAATAGAACAGGATCAGAGGAATCTTGGTGTCATGTTCAAATTTAAGGGAAAGGTTCAGGGAGAGTTAGTTTAGGGTCAGTTATAATTTATTGCTATCTTTTCTTAGATGGAACTCAATTGTGGTGTGGCCAACCAGGTTTCTGCCATCCAGCAATCTGCCTTGCTGTCTATCTCCTATTCATGTAAAGGTGACTCCATCTAGTGATTTAGTTGATAAATGCTTGGAATAATTATAATTATTGCTTGCGACTTTGGGTTGACTGCCCTATTTAGCTCTGTCTAGTCCTGAGTCTACCAGTGTTGATACACATGGTAGGTTCTTTGTGGTGGTTGTCATGAGATTCAAATCTTTAGTAATTAAAATAAAGGGATACAAAATTATTTAGAATTTTCTATACAATAGTTCTTTTTATTCTACAATGGAAATTTCCACAAAGTTGCCCTTTGGATTTTGAAGTATTTAGCCCAAACTACATTGGCTCATAATTAGATTCAATTTATTCATTTTCCACTGCTGCCAGTGAGTAGTTAACATTACTGTTCAACACAGGTGATGGTTATTCTTGTGTAGTGTTTGATGAACCGAGTGCTATTTATGATAGGAACAGCATTCTTTGTGCATTGCATTGCAATTATGTATTCTCTAGAGGCATTGTTGCTCTATTTAAATCTAGGTTTCTTTTGGGAATGAGAGAAAAGCTTAAAAGTGAAAAAATATATGACAGTTTCTGCCACCTGACTGTCATCTTATTATATTATAAAGGCACCTTCAAGACTTTCACAGCTATATATTGTGTAATCATAGAAAACAGCTAAAAATACACTTTCAGATGTTGCTTAATATAATCCCTTACCGTTATTCATTATAATTATGCTACAATTAAAAGTTCAGATTTTTCATATTATACAGCACTTATGTCTCTTGGATGAAGGCACATCAATAAGTGCTTTGACTATTACAATAATGTGGTGTTTGGAAAATGGAAGCCATAAAAAGAATGCACTCACTTAGCACTGGTGACCTTTACCTACTTTATAATAATTGGTTAATGACACTTTTTGATAGTCGGAATTGAAACACATTATGGCTACTTTTGATCAGGTCAAGGGCTCTGAAAATAATGCCTCTAATGAATAAATCATGTTTAACCGGCACATAATATGGAACACCTAGCAAAATTAAACTTGACAGATAACGCACCATGATATCATGACAAAGAAAGTTATCTCAAATTTATCAGTGCTTTTCAATGGCTTCTATTGTAATCTAAGAACAGGTATCATTGAAAGCCATGATATCAAAGTCAAAATAAAGCTTGCTACATTTGTATATTTGAATTATTTTATTTGTTGACAAATAAGTAGCATATGTGAATATATGCCATAGTAAGCAGACCCAGGGCATGCATGTTGGACGTGACACATATGACAGTTTTCCTGGCACATTCTGCATTGCCCAAAGCCACAATCTAAAAGACTAAGGGCGACATATATGATTTTTGTTGTCCAAGAAACTGTTTTAGCGCGCTTTATTAGTGTAAAATGCATCTGAATCTATGAACCTGTTGTACTGCGGGTAGCTACAAAGCGACACTTCTGGCTCAAGTAAATCATTTTTAAAGTGGTTTACCTGTTCCAGCAGTAATTCCTGAATTGCTGTACTTAATAAAGATATAAATTGAATTCCGTACAATGGTCAAGTCTACAAACACCTCCATCACGTCCCCTCCCCCACCCCAAAATCAGGCGCATTACAAAGTGCCAGCGGGCTCACTGTAATTGCACTAAATTAGGGAGTTCTTCTGTTAAAAATATAGCGAACGTGGCTGCTCCATTTTTCGGCAGAAAAGACGCCATAACTGTCTGGCACATGCCTGTTACAAACCTAGCGTACGCCAGCCCTAAAATTTTGTCTCCAAACACTTGAATGGATAAATTTGTCCAGTTTTCGGATCACTAAGACTGACCAAGATGATCGGTAGTTGGGATACTTCTGGGCCACCACAATAGAAGATGGTATAGCCCCCATCTAACCAGAGCACACCACAAGGCTGAAACGACCATCACTGTGGAGGAACCATAGTCACCTAGCCCCCCTGGCGTGGTCTTTCGAGGTTACAGCTGAAATGCTGGACGGAAGATGCTGGGTACGGGTGGAGGTGACGGATCACAGCAGATGTAGCCGTAGACGGGAGACAAAGTCCTGGGCAGTATGATAGCAAATAGCAGACTGGTGCAGCGGCAGGTAAACAGCAGGAGTATACACAGGAAACTCAGGGGTTAGCTGCAGGTAACACTGGCGTTAACGCAGGTACAGCAACAGCACCGCAGACAGGGGGTCCCGGTTTTTTTTAAGGGGCATAATAAACCCGAGTCAGGGGGCCTTAAAAGTTTACAGGGAATTGGTCCCGGGAATTTAAAAAAACTGCCCTTTAAATCTAAAGGAACTGACCACATGCCTAAGGGGGGACGCCAGAAAAGGGGAGGCAACAGGATCACCTGCCGGAAAAAGAGCGTGGACAGGTGAATTGAACTCAGCGGGGCTTCCCCTTGCCGGCGCGACACTGTAAAAAGGGGGCCCAGCAAAAACACTGGGCCCTCCAAAGTCCATGACAGTTTTCCATGGGTGTAATTTGTGACAGATATTGGGAAAAACAAATTCCCGGCTACATAGGGGAGAAAAAAAATGCAAGGAAACTTGGCTTTACCAGTTTTTTCTTTGGGGCCCCAAAAAACTTTAATAGACCTTTTCCCAAAGTTTTATGAACAGAGCATCCCAAACTTTGGTGCAATAAACTCCTGCACGACACCCCAAGATTTGGGGTGTTCTGGGGGTGTGTACAAACCCCAATTTAAAAATTTTTACACATTTAGATTCTTTTTTGCCAAACATCGGCGCATGACTTTTTTAGAAAGGGCCCGACCAGGTTTAAAAATGGGGCTGTCTACCAGACTTGTCATATTGGCACTACCAAAACACTTTTATGAAGAAAAATTCAAAAACAGGTTTTTAAAAATTTCTGGGGGGAAATTTTAAAACTACCTTAAAACCCCATTTAGAACTGGGCCCGTCTCACCAAAAGTCATACATGTTGGGCCCCTAGTGCCTCCATTTTTCAAATTTACAGTTTGTAATACCAATATTATATGCCATTTCCTTTTTTAAAAAGTCCTGGGAATTGGGCCTTTTAAATTTAATGATATTTTTACTTTTACATATTTTTCTTGAATCAGATAGGAAGACATGTAAGAAATCTGTCCACCCCAACATTGACACCTTTAAAATACACCAGTAAAATTAGTGTAACAAATTTTTAGTATAAATAAAAGTGTCCCTTTGCACTTTTATGTGTGCCGGGGTCAAAATTGGGCTCAGCCCCACCACAAAGAAATTTGGGTATTGGGAAAATTTTTTCACACTTTTTTTCTTTGCACTTTTTTAAATTGTCCAATCGTATGAATCTATGCCCCCATAGATTTGGTGCATACAAAAGTGTCAGTTCTGGTTCCCCCCCTTGCTCAGATTTTTTTCTGTAAAAATGTTTATACATTAAGAACAGACTACGAAAAAGAGCACCCCCAGTTCAAAAAATGGCCCCCATTAAAAATTTTTATTTAAATTTTTGGGACATGTATGAAAATTATTTTTGGTCTAAGACTTTTTTGGTTTGGGCCCCTTTTGCAACCAATTTTAAACGCCCCCCTTTCCCAAATTTTTTGAGAAAATACAAAGGGAAAAGAAAAAAGGGGAAAACCTTTATTCATTTTCTCGGGCCCAAAAAAAAAGTTTTTAGACCTAGACAGCGTTCATACATGTGGCCCTCTGTGTCTAAACATAATTTTTAACGTTTTTATACTTAAAAAAGAAAAAAAAAAATTTGTACGGGGGGGCCCCTTTTTACAATTTTTGGGGGCCACAAATCAGCTTACAGAATAGAGCGGGGGAAAAAGTGTGTGCGACTCATGACTGGATGGTAGGTTGCGATTGCTGGAAAAAACACATACCCCTTTTTTACATAGAACACCCTTCCGTTCATGATCATGTTTCAGTATCTCAAAGCAGTAGCTGCGCTCTGCCTCGGCAACAGCCAGGGAAAATTTTTCTATCGTTCACAAACACTCTACTTTTGCGTGATCCTTAGAACTTAGTTAGATCAAATTTTGAGATTTTAGGTAATAGGCAGAGAATTTTAAAAAAGCATCTACCACGTAAAATCATAAGGGGGGCGGGGGGGGGGCCCACGGCGAACACAGACAACCTTTAAAGAATACTGGATTTGGCACCCAACTTTTTGTAACTTGCTTGCAATACTTAAATTTTAAAAAGTTTTCTGTGGAAATATTACTTTATATGGGCACCTGAACTTAATCAGGGCACGATCTTTTCAGTAACTGCACGCTTTTTTTTAAAGGTGCAAACCCACTTTTAATCAGTATAAATTTCAGATAGGGTTTTTTTTTTCCCAAATTTTGCCCCCTCCAGCTTTGTTTTTTAGAGCCCCTTTCAGTTTAAAATTTAATCCACAATTTTTTATCACCACAGGTTTAGGACCAAAAAAATTTTTTTTTTAACCGTAACATTTCAGATCGTGCTTTTTTACTTTTGGACAGGGGCCCGCTTTGTTGATAGACCACCTGCAGTTAAATTTGAATCCACAATTTTGTAGTCACCACAGGGGTAAGATAGTGCCAAAAATACCTTTTTTTTATTCGTATACATTTCAGATACGTGTTTTTTTTAAATTTTGGGCCCAAAGGCCATTTTGTTGATAGAGCCCCCTTCCCTTAAAGATTTCAAAACACAATTTTTTTTTTGTTTTTGAGGGTTTTTGAGAATACTGTGATTTCCCGGGCCTTTTTTAATAAGAGCCCGTTCCAAAACCTTCCACCCCCTTCTCAAATTTTATCTTTCTAAAACATGGGGGAAATGCGGGGGAAAGCGAGGCAAAGAGAGGGGTGGGACAGGGAAGGTAGAAGCCCCGAGAAAAAGGTGCCCCTTTTCCAGGGGCTGGCGACAACACCAAGCCAGGGGGTTTTGTCCGGTTGCAGGCCCCGTCAGGCCTTAAAACCCCGGGGGTCAGGGCCCTGTGAATCTCAGTAACGAACAGCGTCGCCAATCTTTTTCTTCAGTGGTTAATGCAACCTGAAACCCCCAGAAAGTCCAACCTCCTCGTCCCCCCCAGCCCCGGGGCCAAAATGTTCACATCAGAAATAAATCGGGCACCCCCTCCCCCCCAATAAAGCGAACCCAACCCCTTTTCTCCCTCTTGCTTGTAGCCCCCCCCCAACTCCGGGAAATCCAGAATGCGGGACGACGAAGTCACCTTTTGTTGATGATGATGTAAACCCCCATCGGACCCAAACCCGGGTTTTTTTCAGCAGAATTTGCTTGCGACCTTCATCACGGGACGAGGAGGAAGACATGGGGTAGTGTCGAAAGGGCCCCCGCCCAAAAAGGGAAAAGGGCGCCCGCAAAGCCCGGGCGGGATATGTTTTCCCCCACCCAAACGGTCCGGGGAAAAACCCCCGCTCCTCCTTATCGCCGTAAAAAAAGGTCCGGGCCCCCTCTCAAGCCTGGGCCTTTTTTTGAGCAAGCCTCTGATTCCCCACAAATGTCCATATGCCCCCTTTGCCAAAAACCGCATAAGTAGAGGCAAGAATCTTAGGTTTTTTAAAACCACCCCCAAACCATGTCTATCACAGCAGCGAATCCCAATTGAGTTGAAATGGAGGCAAAATTTGGGCCCCAAAAAAGGCCAACCGACCCGGGTTTCCAACCCCCTGCACACCCCTCTGTCTCCCGGCCCCCCACCCCTCCCCCCCAAACCACCAACTTTCCTAAAGGGGGGCGGGGGGGGGGGGGGGGGGGCCCAGGGGTCTTTCAAACCCCAAAATGACCAGGGATCAAGGCCCCCGGTTAAATCCCCCCCCCTTTCCACCTCCGCCCGGGGGTTACCCAACCAAAAAGGCAAAAAACCCAAAAAAAAAAAAAAAGAAAGACCTCCCTCTTCTTTTCCTTTCCCCCCATTTGGAAACGGGGGGGGCGGGGGGGCCCGGGGGGGGGGGGGGGGGGCCTTTTTTGCCTTTAAGCCCCCCATTTCCTAGCCCCCCGGCCCAGCCTTTTTTTTTCCGGGTTTTGGGGGGGCAAAAAAACCCCCTTTAAAACCCCCCAAAACCAAACCCCAAAGCCAAAAAAACCCGAATTGGCCCCAATTCCCCGGCTTTTGGCCGGCCTTGGAAATTTTGGGGGCCCCCGTCTGGGGCAAGAGGAATTCCCGCCACGTTCAAGGCCCGCCTGCCCCCAAAAACCAAAGTCCGAACAGGAAATTTCTTTCCCCAAAAAACCCCGTCCCTCCCTGGCCAGCCACGTGTCATCAAAAAAATTTTTCAACCGCTTTTTGCAAACCCCCCTGGGGGTTCCAAAAAGCCCCCATTGCCCCAACCGGCCCCCAGGGATTTAAAACCCACGGGCCAAGGGCCCCCCCCCAAACCTGTGCCCCAAGCTCAGGGGTGACCTTGGGGGAAAAGTCCTCTTTATGGTCCCCTAAAACAAAACCCCAGGCTGGGTTTAAAAACCGAAAAAGGGATGGTGCAGGGCCTTTCCCCCCCAAGGCCCTTGGGGGCAAATAAAACTTTCCCAAAAAAAGAATTCCAAAAAAGTGGCCGGTTTTTAAAATTTTAACCCTTTTTTGCCCCCCTTGGAAAAACCCCCGGTCCAAAAAACAGGAAAAGAGTTGTGGACGGCCCCCCCGCAACGGGGATTTTGAGGCCCCCGGGGCGGGTGAAAAAAAACCTTTGTGCCAGGCAAGGTGGTGGCATAACGAGGGGAAATCGCTGGCCGCCCTTAAATCATAGGCGGAGCACTTTCCCTTTTTGCCGGGCCCACATTTTCATAATTTTTCCCGTCCAAAATTTCTAAAAGCCCCCGGGGGTCTGGACTGCCTGCTGAGGAAGGCTCGAACCCTTTGTTTTGGGTCCCTTCCGCCGTTCGCACCCTGCTTCGCCCCCGCCGGGCTGCTTTTGTAGCGTCAGCTCCCTCCCCGTAAACCCTTCCTCATTGTTGACGTGGCAACACGCTGGATTTCCCACCCTCCACATGCTCCAGCATTGCGGCAGCAGCCAATGCCATTATCAGTACGAAGGGGACACAGGGCCGACAACCCCGGGGTGCGGACCTGGGGGTGTTGAGCCACCGGAGTGGAGGAAAGGTGAAAGAGTCGAAAAACATCCTTGCCATTTTTTGAAAAAAGCCACCAAAATGGCCCAGGGGCGAAATGCCCATTCAGCATGACATTGTGGTGATCTTAGTTTTTGGAACTTCTTTGGGAAACATTTGGGAAAAAAACGGGTTCCCGCCAGGACGGGGGAGGAGACGGACAAGAGGGGAAACACAGACCCTTTCTCTCCGCGAATCCCAAGGGCCCAACAGTTTCTAAATTTTTTATCGCCCCTTCATTGGGCATTTTTTTCCCGGGGCCGGGGCCTAGTGCAAGGGGGGCGAAATCAGCTCCAGGGGGGAAACCCGTCTCAGGCAAGTCGGGGTTTGTTTGAAGCTGTCCCGGGGGAAGGGGAGGAGGAGGAAGGGGAGAAATTCCTAGACCCCCGACTTCCCGAGGGTCCCGGGCCTTGGAAAGAGGTTGGCGCGAATTTGAGGGAGGAGGAAAAAAGGAAGATCATTTTGGGCTATTCCCCCTCGCCCAGAGGTTTGGGAAATCAAGCTCCATCTCCACATGAGTGCGGGGTTTCCCATTTTCCCTCCAACATGATCCCCGCATTAAGGCCATAAAAAGGGAACCCAACATTCCCTGGGGGGCCACCCTCCTGGATCCCCGCTACAAAACAAAACTCACCACGTTCCTTCCCCCCCCCCAAAATTTAAGAGTAAAATGCAGGAAAGGGAGACCTTCTTTGATCAACGGGAGCCCTCTATTTCACCCTGTTTTCCTTTTTTCCTCAAATGTCACGGGTGGAACAAACTCAGCACAAACAGCAGTGGAGTGCCAATAGCCGTAGCGGAACAGCAGGAAAAAGGGGGGCGAACCCCAAAAGGGGACCTCGGGCCCAATCTTTTTTCCCAAACCTCCCCAACCATGCAATGCGGGGGAAACACACCCAAACACACAGAGCCCAAAACTTAAGATCAGGTGCACGCCCAATTCTGCGTCTCAACACCAAATTTTTTTGTAGTGTTTCCGACCCAAAAACTTCTGGGTACCCAAAAAAGGGACGAATCCCCAAACTCTCTCCCCACCCCATAGAGGGTGTTGTCCTGCCCACACCAGCGCCATATCTGAGCGATTTTTCACACAGTTTGGGGGGAGTCATTACAGACAAACGAATCCGGTTTTCCCCACAAAAAATGGGGAAATCTTTTTGACGTTCATCAAAAAGAATCGGGCAGGGATCTCTAAAGATGTTTGGGGGCCCCAATTCCGAGGTCACCGTTTTAGTCCATCTATTCACATTCCTTTTCCCAAAGGGGGGGGAAAGGGGCCTCTTAAAAATTTTTTTTGAAATATAAATTTTTTCTTACGGGGCAATTTTTATTCTCTTTTCCCAACTTTTCTTTTTTGCGGGTTTTTTGCTGTGAGGAGACTTTTAAAAAACAGAAAGGGTTTTTCCTGACAAAAACCGTTTTCCCCATTTACTAAATTTTATTTTTAGAAGTTTTTGCCTTGTCAATGGTTTTTGGGAGGCCCATGTTGCTGTTAAGATACAGCAAAAAATTTTTGTTTTTTTGGGAACGGGAAAAGGGTTGGGCTTTCTAAGTGGCATTTTCTCCACCAAAAATTTTTAAAGTGGCTGAAAGGTCTTTTTATAATTTTTTTGGGGTAATTTTTGCTGTGAAAATTAACCCTATAATCAGGTTCCTTTTGGGAACAAAATTTCCCCTTTTTAAATTGGAAATTTTTCCCTCAAAATTTTTTAAACAGTGGCGAGAAGTCATTTTTTAAATTTTTTTCAGTCTTTCTCCCTTTGAAATGCAGCAACACTACGGGTCCTATTCTAAAAAATTGTTTTTTCTTAACAGACATTTGTTCTTCAAAAAATTTTTTAAAAAAGGGGCCATAAATTTTTTAGAAACCCGGGACCCCCTTAGAGGCAAGGGGCATTGGGTGTTGATTTCTTGGTTTTTGCCTGACATTAGATTTACTTCCCGAGTTTATTTTACATGGAGAGGGGAACATACACAGCGGGAAAACCAAAAGAGAAATACGTATGCCCCAGCTATACAAACCAAGATTGAAATTTTTTTTAAAATTTGTCATCGGGAAACTTGGAGAAATTGGGGTAAAGGGTACTTTCTAAACAAAATTTCTTTCGTATTCCCAATTTAAAAAAGGCACTTAGAGATCGGGAAAAATAAATAAGCTTTATTTGGGAAAGGGCCATCGGTTTAAGGGGGGGAAATCTAGATTTTTGGGATCTTTCCCTAAGTATTTTTACTTATCAAGCGTTTTTTTAAAGGGATCACTCATGCAAATTCATTTTTTTACATGTAAACCTACCCCTTTCCCCTTCTGTCGGGAGCTAAAAAATTTTTAAATACAGGGGCCCTTTGAAAAGGGGAAAGGGTTGATCTCAGAAAAATGAGAGAAAAATTTTTTGAAAACCTAAACACCCGGGTTAACCCCCTTGGTTTTATCCCCTTTAACCCCAAGATACATAAGGGTTTCCTCCTTTAAAAAAGGACGCCCAAAAAGGTGTCAGGTTTGGGGAAATTCCTTGTCTCAAAAATGTCAGCATTTATTTTGGATAACATCCTAAAAGGAAATTTGTTTTATCCTTTGGGCCGTCTTTCCCACCCAAGGACACCCCTGATTTTTTTGAGAAGTTTGGGAAATTTACGACATTGGGGGACAAAACTAAGCCGCCAAAAAAGAAGAGGCCCTCTATAGCACATCCCCATAAATTGGCGGTGCTGCTGTAGAGTATTTCCTCTCTAAAGGGGTAACATCTTAGAGAGCATAATCAACTTGTCCAACAGCTGCTTCGTTTCGTCCTTGAACACAATTTTTTTCCCCTTTTTTAATGGAAAGATTTTTCCACCACTATGGGTACTGCTTGGGGGAGCCCGTTGGCTCCCTTTTTACGCAAATTTTTATTCCTGGGCGGGTGGGGGCTCCCATTGTGTTTAGTGCCCAAAGCCCTACCCCAAAACGGAAAATGTCCAGTTTTTGGGGTAGGAAAAAATTGACGATATCCTAATTTTTGGGGAAAGGGGGGACAAAAAGGGGGGTTTGATGACTTTTAAAAAAATTCCAAAAAATTAAAATGTTGGCATAAAATTTCATTTTCACTATTATGACGGTTGCCTTTTTTTTTTTTGGATTTTTTATACATTAAAGAAAAAATTTCTGGCAATCTACATAAAAAAACCTTTCAAAACCCAAAACTGCGAAAAATAGTCCTCCTAGGGTGGGAGTTTACCTTCCTAACCCTTAAAAAGGGGTATCCCAAAGGGGCATTTTCCCCGATTTCGGAGAAACCCCCGGAAAAGGAAATATTTTTTTCCAAGAAAGGGGCCCTTAAAAAACTTTGTGGATGGGGTTTTCTCGAAAAAGTCATTGATGAGCATTTGTCAAGGCACTTGAAATGAAAAGTCAAAGACTGCTAAATTTGGTTTTTGGGACAAAACCCAGAAAGTTCCCCCAAAAAATAAACTATGGGGATCGTGTCAAACTTTGATCAGGGGCCAAAAAATTTAAAGCGAGAGACTGTTTTTCTAGAAAAGGGGGGTATCTTGAGGCAGTTTCAGGTTTTTTAAAAAAAATGTCCTCCCCTGTTGGACGACAACCACTGGGTTCCTTTTTGGGTGTGGGGAAAACCCGGGGGGCCCATGCCCCCATTTTATTGAGCAGTCAAAGACTTTAAACGATTTTAAATCAGATCGTACATTTGGGGAAGAGAAAATTTTTTCCAAAAACTGAAAGATAAAGGGAGTCATTTATTTATGCAGTTTTATTTGGGCCCCTTTAGGATTGTTGGAAAGCCCAAAGAGACAATTTAGAAGACGAGTTGGGCGACATCTAGGGGACATTAGGCATAGGAAGATACACCGATAGTTTCAAAAGAAATTTTAAATGCATAATAATGATCCAACACCCCCTAAAAATTTTCAAAAAAAAAATCATTGGGGTTTCGGTGGGGAAACCCACCTCGGGGGGGAGGGGGGGATAAAAGACTGTTTTAAAAAAAAAAACCGAGTGGTTTTTTCAGTTTACTTACTACCCCCCTGAGGGTTTTAACGAAAAACCGAAATTTTGGGCTTTTTTTTAAAAAATTTTTTTTCAAAAATTTTTCGTTTTGTATTTTTTTTTTTTTTTTTGTTTCTTGGTCCTTTTTTTTTGGGTTCTTTTAAAGGGGAATCAGTTGAAAAATCAAACCAGGGTTTTTGGGGAAAAATATTTCCCTTTTTAAATTATAAACATATTTTCAGAAAATATAAAAATTTCTATTTTCTTTTTTGCTTATTTGCCCATCATTTTTTATTTTACTTACCCTTTAACTTTTGGAAGTTATATCCTTTGGGAAATTTTTTAAACCCGTAACCCTTTTTGTACTCAATTTGATCTTGAAGAAAAGCCCCTGTTACTTTGGTCACCATTATTCCCTTTTGTTCCAACTTTTATCAAGATTTTTTGGGGCCCCTTTTGGGCCCTTTTTTTTTTGGGCGCGTGTGCAGTTTTTCCCTATTGCGGGGCGGGAGGGGGCACGTGCGCGTTTGCACTCTTTTCCGCCATTAATTTTTCCTATCGGGGGCGCACGTGTGTGATTAATTTTTCGTTTGCCATTTGGGGTTCCCAATTTCCGGGTTTGCCATTTCCCGGTTTGGCGGAACGGGAGGCGCGGGGGGAACATTTGGTTTTTTTGGGTGTCTTTTTTTTGCTATTAAAGCATGAGAAAAGGACTTTGCTCCTTTTCTTTGGGTGAAAAAAGGGGGCTTTGGGTTTTGGCTGATATTTTTTTTGGGTTTTTAAAAAGGGGGGGGTAAAAAATGATATACTGCTGGCACATACTTAGGGCCTCAAAAAAACCCCATCTTTTTGGCCCTTTCTTCATCTCTAAAACCCACAGATGTAAAAAATTTAAAATTATCCCCGGAAAAACCAAATTTTTGGGAAACGCTTTGGGAAAACTTATGTCTGTGTTTTTTATGTTTTTTTACTGATAATTTTAGTTAGTTAGGGTTTTCCCCGGAGATGGGGGGTCCCCCTTTTTCGGGGCGAGGCTCTATCTTTTTTAAAAAGGACTATAAGTGAAAAGCGATAGTGCTTTTCTATTTTTATTTAAATACGGGTCCAATGGGCAACGGAAGTCTACTGTGACAAGGCCCCTTCAGAACCGTGATTTTTTTTTACCACATTTTTTGACAAATTTTTTTCCCCCCCTTTTAAATGGGGCATTTCTCCCTGTTTAATAGGTATTTGGTACAAGGGTTTTTTTTTGGCTGTGATTAGCAAGACTTTTGTCCACTTGTTTTTTGGTATCTAGGTACTGTATACACCGGGTATTTTTATACAAAATACTTTTGAAATTTTTTGGGTTATAGGGGGGGCAAATGTGTGAGGGCCATTTTTATGTAAAAAGGGAAATAATTATTTTAATGCATATCTTTTAAAGTTTATTTTTTGGGAAATTTTTTTCTTTTATCTGGAGACGGTTTTTCAAATTTTTCCTTTTTTTTTAAACTCTTTTTTCTGTAAATTTTCCCTTAAAAATTGAAATGGCGGGTTTTCCCCTTTTCCGGACCAATTAAAAGAGACCAAGGGAAGACTAAAAGAAAAAAAATTTTTTCCCGGATATTGAATGTTTCCGATAGAAATAAGATACAAAGTATCAATTAAAAAAATTTTTTGTTTACCCAAATAAAGATAACTTTTAGATCCTTGGGGGGACTCATTCCTGGGGGTCTATTTCACCCAAAACTTTCGTCCCAAGAGGACTTGGGGGGAAAATTTTTACCATTCCCTGAGGTTTTTTTGGGTTCTTTTTTTAAACTAAATGGGAAAAGGGGGGCAAAAATGAGAGCTCCATAGGGTTTTTGACTTCAGTTATTTTTAAAGGGAAAAAAAAAAAACTCCCTTTTGAAATTTCAACCAAAAAACTGCGGGAAAAAATTGATCAAAACTAAAAATTTTAAAACCGACCCCACTTTGGTAGGCGTGAACAAATAATCAAGCAATTTTGAAAAATATCAAAGGGGTTCGAAAAATAAAAAAACACAAACAATAATAAAAGACCTACAGGAATTCAAAATAAAAAAAGGGCCGTTTCCTTTTTGAATGATAAACTAAAAATACGGGGGGACGATAATATTTCTTCTTCAGATATTGAGATTCAGAACTGAATAAACCAGGTAGGGACAAAAAAACAAGGAGGGGAAAAACCAAAAGGGGGAGGGGAAAATGGAAAACATCCACACGAGGGTTTTTATGGTGGGCCCCTCCTCCTTTTGGGGCTCTTTTTTAGAGGAACAAGAGGGGAAAGCCCTGAGAAGCGGAGACAAAAGAAATAAAGACTCCTGTCAGATTATTTAATCTTTCAAATAGATCACTTACAGAGTTGAAAATTTCGGTGTTGGGGAAAAGGGCCCCAATTTTGTTCCATCTTTAGGGTTTTGGCCTTTTGATTTGGGGGAAAAGGGTATTCAAACTTTTTTTTAGACTTCCCCAAATGGGATAAATTTTTTTAAAAAACGGGACTCCTTAGAGGCAAGAGCATTTGGGGGTCGATTTCTCGGGTTTTTTTTCCCACATTAGATTACTTGGGGATTTATACTGACAAGGAAAACGGGTTATACAAAAGCTGAAAACCTAAGAGTAAAACGATGCCTCCAGCTATACAAAGTCCCCGAGATTGAAAATGTTTTTAAAACAGTCAGTCAGGACTTTTAGAAATTTTTGTGATGGGGACCAAACTAAACATAATCTTACTATTCCCCAAAATTTAAAGGCCCCTTAGAGATCTGGAAAATGATGGGCAGCATTTTCTGTAACCATCGGGTAAGGGCAATCTATAAATTTTGATCAATTTTAAGTAAAATATGGTTACGATATTTTGAAGGGTCGCTCATGGGGTACCTATTCCCCAAATTTTGATCCTACACCTTCCTTTCTGTCTTTGGGGCTAGAAAAAATTTTGATACACCCTTGATAGAGGGTTTTTATCCAAACTAATGAGAGTAAATTTATGATACCTAAAAACCGGTTATCCCTTGTTTTTTTTGCCCTAAAACCCAAATACCCAAAAATTTAAAGACCCCCATTAAAAAAGGGCGCCCAAAAAGTGTCAGTGTGGATTCCTTGTCTCAGAATGTTTGCATTTTTATTGATAACCCTAAAGAAATTTTTTGTATGCCCTTTTTCCCAAATTATCAAGGACACTCCTGAATTTTTTGAGAAAATTGGAAAAAACTGACAGCCTCCCCTTTATGAAAAGGGTCCTATAGCAGCAAACCCCGGGATGATTGTGGGTGCTCTGTAGAGGGGATTTCCCTCTCTATTAGGGGGATACCATCTTGAAAACATAATCAACGTCCTTAAAAACGCTTCTTTCACCTTGAACACATTTTTTTCATTTTTAATGGGAAGAAACTTCCACCACTCAGGGGATGCCAAGGGGGGCCCGTGTCTCCCTCGACGCAAAAATTTTTTCCTGGCGGGGGGAGGGGACCCTTGGGGTTTATTTACAAACCTACCCCATACGGGCAATATCCTGTTTTGGGGGAGGGTATATTTTTTTAAATCCTAAATTTTTGAAGGGGCGACAGAGGGGTTTTTATGACTTTGTGAGAAGTTTTCAATATTAAAAATGTTGGCATGAAATTCAAAAAAAACTTTTTGAAGACGGTTTCCTTTTTTTTTATCTTTATAAACATTAAAAATAAATCGGCAAACAAAATACAAAAAACCCTTTTTAAACCAACCCTCCCAAAATTTTTTCCCCGGTGGGAAGAGTTTCCCCTCCCAAAACCCTTTTAAAAAGGGGGAACCAAGGGGGAGTTTCTCCGATTCGGGGAAACCCGCTCCAGGAAAAGGGGACTAAAAAGTTCCAAGCAAGGGGGGCCTTAAAAAAAAGGTTTTTTTGGATTTGGGGGGATCCCCAAAAATTTATTGAAGAGGGATTTTTTTCAAGGCACTTTAAAAATGATAGATCGAGACTGGGTCAATGGTTGGACAAAAACAAGGTTTCCCCCCCAAATCAAACTATGCGGGGTCGTGGGAAAATTTGATCAGGGCCCCTGAAATTTGCGAAGAACCCGTATTTTCCCAATACTGGGGTATCTTGAGGTCAGATTTAGGATTTAAAAGATGTCCCCCCTGATTTTCCTCAGATTAAAATTTTAGGAAAAAGGAAAAACATTGAGGGGTAACTGGGGCATAGTTTATATACTCCACCTAAAAAAACAGGACCTGGTTGGGGTCGACAACCACTAGAACTTTTGGGGGGGGACAACTTTTGGCCCTGTCCACTTATTGGGCAGTCCAAAAAACTTTTACGATTTTTTAAAACAGGGCGTACATTTTGAAGAGAGATTTTTCCAACTGTAAAGTGAAGGGGTCCCTTTTTTAAATTTTGCAGTTGTTTCTTCCTGTTAAGGGTAAGTTTAAAACAAAACAAATTTTTTTAAGACCCAGTTGGGGAGCATCCCAGGGACATTAGGCATAGGGGAAAATACCCCCCATAGCCGACAAGATTGAATGTCATAATTTGTTTCCCAAAACACCTGAAATTTTTGATCATTGAGGTCGGGAGGGAAAAACCCCCCGAGTGGGTGATTGGGGAAAAAGACTGCTTAAAAAAAAAAAAAGATGGAAATTTTTAAAATTTCAAACAAAGACCCCTGATGGTCTTAACGAAAACCTGCAAGGGGGGCTGTTTTTTATAATATATTTTTTAAATTTTAGTTTTTTTTTTTTTTTTTTTTTTTTTTTTTTTGTCCTTTTCTTTGGATTTTTGTTTAAAAGGGGAATCATTGAGAATATCATACCATGGTTTGGGGATAGTCTCTTTATTTATCAAAACTTCCCAAAATAAATATTTCTATATCTTTTTTTTCTTAAAGTCCAACCCCTTTTTTTTACTTACCTTAACTATTGGTAGTTTATATCCCTTGGATTATTTAAAAGTAACCCCTTTTTATCGATATTGAGTCTTGAAGATAACCTCCGTTTTCTTGGGGCACCATTATGCTATTGTGTCCCCAAATATTTATCTGCATATTGGGGGGCCCCCGGGCCCTTTTTTTTGGGGGCGTGTGCACTGTTTGCCCAATTTAGGGGGGGGACCGGGGCAAAGTGCGGTTTGCACTTTTTCCGCCCCTTTTAGTTCTTATCTGGGGCGCACGTGCTCGAATTTACTTTCGTTTTGCCACTTCCCGGGGGCCACTTTCCGGGGTTTTTTTTACTTCCGTGTGGTCCCTTCCGGTTTTGGGGGAACGGGAGGCGCTCGGAACCTGTGGTGTTTTTGGGGCCCCTTTTTTTAAATATTGAGCATTGCAAAAGGGCTTTGCCCCCTGTTTTCATTGGTGATTTAAATGGCCCTTTTTATTGGCTTTAGTATTTTTTTTTGGGTTTAAAATGGGGGGGGATATAAGTGAAAAATACTGTCTGGCACTTTCTTTAAAGGGCCCCATCAGCCATCACTAGGGCCACATCATCTCTCATCACCGATGAAAAATTATTAAACCCCCGATGAACCCCCCTAACTTGGGGAAAAGCGTCGGAACCCCCTGTCTGTGTTCTTTATGTTTGTTACTTTTAAAATTTAGTTAGTTAGGGTTTGTCGCCGAAGGTGGGGGGCGCCCTTTTCGGGGGGATGGGTCTATCTGATAGGGCAAATATAGTGATGCGATAGTGCTTTTTCTATTTAGGTAAAAAACTGGTCCAATGGGGGGAAAGGGGTCTACTGTGACAAAAGGGCTTCAGAACCGGAAATTTTTGACCACTTTTTGACCAATTTTCCTCCCCTATGGGGGCACTTCTACCTGCTATATTTTGGGTACAAGTCTTTTTGCGTATTACTAGACTTTTCCCACTTGCTTTTGTACAGGACTGTTTACACCGGAATTTATACTATACAGTTCTTTTTTTATAGGGGGCTATTGGGTGAGGCCTTTTTTTATTAAAAAGGATAATTATTTTAACATTCTTTCAATTATTGTTTTGGGAATTTTTTTTTTGATCTGTGAGAGGGTTTTCTTATTCCTAATATTATCTTTTTTTTTTCTGTCAATTGCAAAAGTGGCCAAGCTTCTGTTTTTGAATTTTTTGGGGCATTTTGCTGTGACAGAGTATACTACAGGTGTTTTAAAAAAAATGTTGTTTTAACAGACATTGTTCTTCAAAATTTTGTCAAAAGTGCTCGGGGGTTGTTTTGAATTTTTTGGGGCCCTTTTTGCTGTGACTCAGCAACTACAGGTCCTATTAAAAAAAAATCTTTTTTCTAACAGACTTTTGTTCTTCAAAATTGTCCAAAGTGGCTAAAGGGGTCATGATTTGAATTTTTTGGGGTCATTTTGCTGTGAAAATGCCTAGACTACAGGTCCTTTTGTAAAAATGGGGTTTCTAACAGACATTTTTTTCTTCACAATTGGGAAAGAGGGGTAAAGGGGTGAGGGGTGCTGTCAGAAACAGGAATAGGTAGGAAAATTTAATGGGAACATATTCAAAATGACTTTTTTTTTGCAAATCTTTAACCCTAGCAGCAATCCCTGTATTGGACAACCCATTTAATACAATTAAAAAAGAAAACAAAGCATGGTGGGATTCCATCCTATTTTAAAAATGTGTTTTCTAAAATTTAAAACTACAAAAAACTTATTTCAAAATGGCTGGTAAAAAAATTCCTTGAATTGTACAAGGGGGTACGGAAGATTTACCAGATGTGGTTATTCAGAGGGGCAGGGGTATGGAGCAGGGCAGAGAACAAAGAAAGAGACAATTTCCTCCCCATTGATAAAATGAGAAAAAGAAAAGCCAAGAAAAAGGGACCTGGGTGGAACGGACGTTTAAACCCCCATATTTCCAATGAAGCTCAAATTTGGGCCCACTCATACGGGGGGGCAATACCCCGGTCTTTACGGTACTGAGGAAGGTGGGGGCTACTCAACTTCCGCACTCTGCTCCAACTGTTTTCGTTGCTGCGTCAAAAGGGCATTTTTTCCTGAAAATAATGACGGACGCCAGCCTGGGTCTCACCCCCCCACTGTAATCCGGCCCCGGGAGCTGGACCCCCGTATTAAAGATACAGACCAGCCTGGGGTCTCACCGCACCCACGTAATCGGCCCTGGCAGTGGACCTCCTGTTAACAAGGGGACGGCACACTGGCTCTCACCCAGGTCAATCAGAAGTTCAAATTTTCCCCTAAAAAAATCAGATTTTTAAAAGGGGTTTCTGTGAGGGTTAAATAGTGTCAAAAAGGGGCCCCCGGGGTGGACACAAATTGCACAATTTGAACTTAAAGTTTTCTGGGGGTGGACACTTGGGGGGGCATAATTTTATCCCAGGGGGTCTGCCCCTAATCACTGAAGAAGGATTTGGAGGAAAAAGAAACCTTTTAAATTGATTGGGTGAATCACTCTCAGAAGCCAGAGGCAAATGTCTTCACTAAGAATGTTTTGGGAATGATTAGGGCATTTTATTAATTTTTGGGTGTGCGGGGCGAATTAACTACATCTACACGTGTAAAAAAAATTTACCTTTAAAAATAATGCAGGGAGGGGTGTATGTTGTATGTTAATCACACTTGAAAAAAAAAGAAATGATAATAATTGTAAAACTATAAATAAAATTTTCCCTAAATAAATCTGTAAAACAAATGTCAGTTATCCAAAAATTTACTAAATGACCGTCACTGTTACTGAATCAGCATAGTGCCACTTTGTGATCTGTGGGTCAAACAGGTTAGGGTTCATGGCTGTGTTACAAGGACAGGTATAGTCAATGACAGTTGATACTAAAAGGTGGTTGGAAAGTACTCCTTTTTCCGGCATACTTTTTATTTGTGGGAGTTCCATGCCAGGTTTGGGGCTCTTGCTGTGCCCAGTACAGGTATAGTCATTGTCCAGTTGACTAAATTGGTGGTGAAAGTCTTCCTATTTACGGCATTTTTAATCTGTGGGTCAGACAGGGTTAATGGGTCATTCTGCAGTACAGGACACGATATAGTAAATGTCCAGTTCAACTAAAATGGTGGTTGAAAGACTCCTTTTTCCGGCACTTTTTAATCGTAGGGTCATGCAGGTTGTTGGGCGCTCATGCATGTGGCCCTGTAGAGGGATAGTCTATGTTCTAGTTGAAACTTATAAATGGTGGTTCAATGAGTCCTTTTTTGCGACACTTTTAAATCGTGGGGATCATGCAGTTTGGTGCTCTGCTGTGACCCAGGATCCCTCTTCAGGTAATAGTCAATGTCCAGTTCAAATATTTTGTGTGTTTCATAAGACTCCTTTTTCCGGCACTTTTAAATCAAGTGCGGCCAGACAGGTTTAATGGTTCATTACTTGTGGTACTAAGATACAGGTATTGTCAATGGTCAAGTTAAACTAAATGGTGGTTAAAAGACTCCTTTTCCCATGCACTTTTTTATTCTGTAGGTCATGACAGGTTTAATTGGTAATACTGCGGGTACAGGACAGTTATTGTTTAATGTCCTAGTTCAAACTAAAATGGTGTTCAAACACTCCTTTTCCGATCACTTTTTAATTTGGGGGTCAGATCCAGGTGTTTATTGGTCATACTGCGGTCAGGACAGGTATATGTCAATATTCCAGTTCAACTAATAATGGTGGTCAAAGACTCCTTTTCCCAGCACTTTTTTAATCTTGGGTGTAACGACAGGTTTAAAGGTCATTACTGGGTACAGGGACAGTATAGTTTAATGTCCAGTTCACTAAAATGGTGGTTCAAAGACTCCTTTCCGACACTTTTAATTGGGGGTCAGACAGGTTTAATGGTCAATCTGCGGTCCAGGACAGGTATAGTCAATGTCCAGTTCAACTAAAATAGTGCTTCAAAGACTCCTTTTCCCAGAACTTTTTAATCTGTGGGTCAGACAGGTTTAATGGTCATACTGTGGTACAGAACAGGTATAGTCAATGGTCAGTTCACTAAAATGGTGGGATTGAAAAGACTCCCTTTTTCCGGCACTTTTTTAATCTGGGGTCATGCTAGGTTTGGGGCTCATGCGGATGCGTTCACAGGTCAGGGATTTTCTACAATGTCCAGTTCAAGTAAAATGATGGTTCAAAATCATACTGGCCTTCTGGCTTTTAATTTTGTGGGGAGGTCTTGCAGGTTTTAAGGGTCATGCTGTGGGTGCAAGACAGGGATAGTGTAATTGGTCTGTGAGTTGTTTTTCTGTGGGGTTTTATAACCGAAGTGTGTTTGACCTAAGATGTAGCACGTATCCAGTTGACTGTTGTGGATGTTAATTCCACCTTCTCCATTCGCTTTTGGGTGTAAGAGTGAAGGTGTTGCTTCCTCTCCATAGCTTTAATGGTCATGGCGATAATCTATTATCGACCTACGGTCTCTTATTGATATTTGCCGTTATCGGACTATCGACCCGATGACGATAGTCAACGTAATCGCTCATCACTAATTATTACAATATAAAATAGCAGAAAGTAACACAAATTTGTTGATATCAAAATTATATTAAACAACGCCCCCCCTTTAGAATCGCACCTTTCATCCCCTCTCAGAAATGGAAACTTCAGAGACCTGTTTTCGCTTTCTAGGTAATAAAATTGATACAAACTATTTCTACCACTATAAACCAGTTTGGAATATATAATACATTAAGAGCCACATGTATCAAAACCATATTGGTCTAATACTCACTGTTGCCCATAGCAACAAATCAGAGCACCCCTCTCATTATTCCAGAGCACTATATGAAATGAAAGGGGCGCTCTGATTGGTGGCTATGGGCAACAAAATGAGTCTTAGACCTAGACAGTTTTCATACATGTGGCCCTAAGAGTACTGAGGAAGCGAAACCCAGTGTCTCCAAACATGGGTTCCATTTATTAAAAAATTTGCAAATTGCATCCCTTTTTTGATAGATAATCCTTTTAAGACATATGAAGTTGTTCAGTTTGTTAATGTATTCCCCTGGAGGAGACCTCTGGATCCACCGGAAGACTATCAATTTCCTTGCCATATATAGCAAACAGGAGATGCCAAGAGGTACTTGTGGATCACACACCAGATCACTAATAAATCCCAGAACTGGGTAACCAGGAGGAGGATCTTCCAGAAGTCCAGATTCTAAATGAACTATTACAGGAGGATTGTCTTACGGGACAGGGTCCTTTTACGGAAATTAAACTAAAGAGTACTAAGATGCCGCCACCAATGAAATATCCCTATCTAGAGATCTTCCTCAATGTGGTTACCAATGAGATTGACAACCTGATTCTACTTCTTATATCCGAACTTTTCTGTGATACAGTTGTATACCTGTTAAGCCGCAGGTAGTCATGGACCATGGTCTTAAGGCGGTCTCTGTGTGTCTGAATGCTGTCCTGCCTTGTAGGCGTTGGTGAGGTGGGAAACATGGATTGCAAAATGTCACTATTACTAGCTTCTGCCACACTGCCTGCTGCTGCAGCTACTTGCCGTTCTACTGCTGGCGCTTTGCTGATGTTGATCCACCGTGACATTAGAATGTGAAGAAGACGCAATAGATATCTCGAGTTGGTCAATGAGCACTGTCTCAAATTCCTGCATTCTATTGTCAATTTGTGTGGGTGGAAGGTAATTGCTCACTTTTGTCTTGCAACGTGGATCAAGGAGTGTGGCCACCCAGTAATCGCTGTTCATTTTGATTGCCTTGATGTGTGTATCATGTTGCAGGTAATGGATTAGCCAAGCACTGTGTGAGATGCTGCCAGGGTCTCCCAAGCCTTGGGGTCGAGGGACACTAGCCAGATCTTCCTCCTCTTCCTCCCCCTCCTCCTGTAATCTGTGCCAAACTCTTACCACTGAATTGTAATTGGTACCGGCGGTGTCCACCGCTGCATCATCATCCTCCTTCAGATCCTCCTTCAGTGTGTAATGTAATATCTGGTGCATGGTGTGTAATGTAGTAATCTATGGGGTACAGTGTGTAATGTATTCTCTGGGGTACGGCGTGTAATGTAATCTCTGGGGTACAGTGTATAATGTAATCTCTGGGTATGGTGTAATGTAATCTCTGGGGTATGGTGTGTAATGTAATCTCTGGGGTACAGTGTATAATGTAATCTCTGGGGTACAGTGTAATGTAATCCCTCGTGTATGTTGTGATGTAATCTCTGGGGTATGTAATCTCTGGTGTACAGTGAGTAATGTAATTCTTTTCTAGGTTCAGTGTGTAATAGAATACATTTTTGGGGTATAATGAATTATATTATTTCTTGAGCACAATGTGCAATTCATTTCTAAGGTGCATATAGTAATGTAATTTCTGTGGCGACCATGTGTAATATAATTCATTTCTGGGGTGCAGTGAGTGATGTAATTTCTGGTGTGTGATATGCAATAAAATACATTTTGGGGTACAGTATGTGACATAAGTGATTCCTAGGGCTACAGTAAGATTGGGTTATTTTCTTTTCCTCATTCTGTTGTGTGTATAACAAACTTAATGGAGTAGTGATGGGGGATGGTAGGGTTTGAGCGAAATTTGCTGCATTGCACATTTTTTATTTCCATGTAGAGGGGTAATATTATAGGTGGGCTGGTTCAGTTTCATTGCCAGGGCTGCTTTTTAGTCCCAGTCCGGCTCTAAACTTCTGTAATTAGAGAGCCACTCATAACCTTACGGATTGCACCAAAAGTGTTTGCCATAAGGACTCTGCCCGGACCTGCTGGGGGAGCTGACAGCACTCCCCCAGACCTCCTAGCTGGGTTAAAGAGGGACGCTTCACTGCGGGGAGAGGAGGGGAGAGAAGGGAAGGGAGGGGAAGTGAAAGGGAAGGCGTGTGAAGGAGGGAGGGAGGGAGGGATAGGAAGATAGGGGATGAGAGGGAAAATTGGTCCCCCCCACTTTTTGAACCACAGTTACGCCCCTGGCTGCAACAATGCCAGTTGTCCTGAAGCAGGGTGTGAATGCCGGAAGTGGGAGCTAAGACCTCGAGCCTTCCTCAGCAGACGGTCAAGACCTGGGTAACGCTTGAGAAATTTCTGCACAACCAGGTTTGTGATATATACCAGGCAAGGGGTGTGCGTAAGTGTACCAATCCTAAGGGCAGTTTCTCCCATTATCGTACACCACCTTGCCTGACACCAGGTTTTTAACACCCAGCCACTGCTCAGTCTGAGTGCGCAGAGCCATCCACAGCTCTTGACCTGTGTGTTGA
This sequence comes from Phyllomedusa bahiana, assembly GCA_025379985.1. Classification (NCBI taxonomy): domain Eukaryota; kingdom Metazoa; phylum Chordata; class Amphibia; order Anura; family Hylidae; genus Phyllomedusa; species Phyllomedusa bahiana. The sequence continues at coordinate 58,986 of JAODAL010010275.1, forward strand.
CGGTCTCCAAGACAGATTAATTTGAGAATGGCCTGGTTTCTCTTGGCACATGATGATACTCATAGAGGTTGGGGATCTGGACTCTGCACCATCCCTGCAGTGTGGAAGAGTGTCGGCTGACACCCATCACCAGAGGCACTGTCATCCACCCAACTCACCTAGTGAGCAATTAGTGAGATGTAACCCTTGACCGTGCTTACTAGTCCATGTGTCTGTAGTGAGATGGACTTTGTTGGGCACAGATGCAGCCAACGCGCTGGAGATTTTTTTCTGCAACGTGGCTGGCCAGGGCAAGGACAGCTTTTCTGGCAAAGAAATGCCTGCTCAGCGTCTGATATTAGGGGCATGACGTGGCAGAACCCATCGGTTTCCACCAGGCGGAAAGGCAACATTTCCAAGCCCAACAATCTGGTAATTCTGACATTCAGGCTTTTGGCTTTGGGATGGTTGGGGTGAAAGCATTTCTTATGCTCCCACACCTGGTACACAGAAGGCTGGCTGCCAGACTGGCTGCTGTACGGTGTGCAGGTCACACTGGGGGAATGGGAATGTGTAGGCTGTGCTGCTGGTGGTGAGAATCAGCCGATAGTGTCTGGGACTGGGGATGGTGCTTGCTCATGCTGCTGTGGCACATAAGCAGCAGATGACTGCTTGGGCTTGAAAGTGGCAGATGAGGAGGAGGCAGAAGATGTCACTGTGGTTGAAAGCCCATAACGTGTGGCCTTTTTTCTCCAAGTGACTCTTTCACAGCAATTCATGCTTTATATGCATGTACCTGGTCATGCTGGTGGTGCTTAAACTCTTTAGATTTTTTCCTCTGACAAGTTGAAAGCAAATCTAACATATGATGTCAGTCAGAGAATCTGAGGCTTGGTCGAAAAAGTCCCAGGCTTCACAGGTCCTGGACCTCGTCGACTGTGAAAACCTTATCGCAGTGTTCCCGCTGCCACCACTGACCACGACTGGCGGAGTAATGTCAGCTAACTTGTATGACCGCCCTCTCCCTTTCTGAGGCTGGACCTGTACTGACACTACCCCATCATCCTCCTCCTCCACTGATGATGCGCTCGCAAGCTGCTGCTGCTGAAAAGACCACGTGTGATCCGCAATGTCATCATCATCACAGGTAACTTCCTCTTCCTGACAGTCTACATCCTCAAGCTGTTGGCTAGAAGCCACAGGCACTGCGAGGCACTGCTGACCGCTTGATATTTCTGCCAACGGACCAGCTTCCTTCTCCTCCTCTGAGGGCATCAGCGATTGGGAGCAGACAATATCATTCTCTTTGGCCTTTTGATCTTTTGAAATGCCTTCTGACCCCAACCGCATTTTGTCATCAAAGAGGTCTTCAGAATATGGATTATCTAGAGTGGTCTGTATATTGAGTATTTGCTTCTGGTTGGACTCATGATGATGACATTTGTGGCCGTGACTGAGAGGAGGAGGAGGTAAAACCGCTGGATGCAGGGTGTATTTACCGCTGAAAAACAGATTGGCAATGCTCTTTAGTAATGAGACGCACAGGAAACCGACCAAACGATGACAGGCCTGATGGTCCTGTGACTGATGATGTGCTTGCTTGTGTGTTGTCCTGAGCACTGGGAGGTGTGCCTTGTCTCGTACCTCTAGCTCCACGCCCTATGCCCCACTTTGCTTGATTACCACCTTTAGTTCGCTCCATGTTCAAAAAGATAAATATTAAAAAGGTAAAGATTTGTTAACGGTCTCTTATACAGGAACTCTACCACCAACACTGGAAAAATGAACTTTCTTCAATCCCAAAAATTTGTTGCTAGCAATCAGTATTAGAAATACATTTCTTTCTATGGGAGATTTGGTAACGGTCTCTTATGGAAGAGCTCACGCGCTACATTGGAAAAATGAACTTTTCTTCAATTCCAAAAAATTGCAGCAAGCAAACAGTATTAGAAATAAATTTCTTTCTATTGGAGTTTTGCTAACGATGTCTTCTGCACTAGCTGTACACAAAAAACAGCAAAAATGAACTTTTGAGCAGTCAATAATATTTGTAGCAAACAAACAGTATTAGAAATACATTTCTTTCTATGGGAGATTTGTTATTGGTCTCTTATGGAAGAACTCTACCAGCAACACTGGAAAACTGAACTTTCCTTCAATCCAAAAAATTAGCAGCAAACAGTATTATAAATAGATTTCTTTCTAAGGGAGATTTGCTAACGGTGTCTTCTGCACTAGCTGTACCCCCAAAACTGGAAAAATGAACTTTTGGGCACTCAATAAAATATGCAGCAAGCAATCAGTATTTGAAAGTGATTTCTTTCTATAGTAGATTTGCTAATGGTGTCTTCTGCACTAGCTGTACCTCAAAAACAGCAGAAATGAACTTTTGGGCACTAAGAATAAAGATGGGAAAGATGCAGCCAGCAATACAAAAATCCCTAACTATTGCTGTCTATGATACCCTATGCTTGCTATTCCCCCCTAACTAATCTAAATGGCAGCTTTTCCTGTCTAAAATCGCTGAGAAATCATGTGCCTGCATGCATGCAAGCAAGCGGACAGTGTGTTCAGTACAGAGAGTGAACTGCAAATAGCGTTCACAAGGAAATACAGTGACATACATGTAACAGGGTCATGTGATTTTAGCAGCCAATGAGATTCCCTATACCCTCAGTGATGACGTTTTTGACATTCCTCTGTGCTGTGTACTGATGGGATGGACGCCAAAAGTGCAGGAAGCAGCTAAAAGTGAAACTTAAAATGGCACATTGAGCGCATGTGTCGAATGCGAACTTTACTCAACCGAACCATAAAAAGCTCGGTTCGGCTCGAGTTCTAATAAATCGAGAAGTTCAACTCAAACTTAACTTTTCTTGAACGGTTTGACCACCACTAATGATGAACACAATTTTGTGACCCACATTGAGCCTCAGACTCCTATCTTCTATACACTACTGAAGGTGCATAAGGTTTTTAACAATTTAAAGTGAAAAACCAGTAGTCTTGAGACTCCAATCTTTGACACAGAATGTTGGGATCTATCTTGACAGGTTTCTCTGCCATTTTGTTTACCATCTTACATTTCTTGTCTATCCCATATGTGGGATAGAAAAGTGGGATGCTTGTTTTAAAATATTTTTTGTGCTTATTTACTCTTTGTAGTGTTTAGGAAAATAGGGCTGCTTTCACACGCGCAAAATTGGTGCAGTTTTAACTGCGCTCCAATTAAACTGCCTTCATTACCAGCAGCTTCTTTCAGTTGTCTAAATTGTTCAGGAAGGTGTTTCAAGTAAGTAATCAATGACTGTGTTTGAAGTCTTGTGGATTCCCAAAACACTAATTGATTACTCACTTTGCAAACAGTTTAGATAAGTTAAAAAAGCTTGCTGGTAATAAATTCAGTATAATTGGAACTGCACCAAAACTGCGCTGTGTGAAAGCTGCCTAAATAAAGGCACAGGCTCCTTACAGTGAGGGTGTGGTTTTCAGCCAGGGAGAGTTGTTTGTTATTTTTTTAGGGTTTAGAGATATAGGATCCCTTCAGTATTGTTTAATTAGATTTTTTCTCCATTTAGAGTTTTTAGGGATCTGCTAACAACCTCATCAGGGGTTCCAGATTGTGTGAACATTGTTTTTCTACCAATCCATTGTTGCTCCCTGTGGTCATGTGAGTACCCTACATGCAGTTTCTACATGTCTCGTGCTGATTGGTATATGGTACCTATTAATTAATTTGTATGTAATCTATTAACACAAGATTGCTGTGTATAACACTTTAGCAACACTTTAGCAAAAAAGGCTGAACTGGATGGACGTCTTGTTTTTTTTTCGGCCTTACAAACTATGTAACTATGTAACTATAAACCTTTAGTACATTTATTTTATATGTCTTATGTTGCCCTTTGTTCTTCTTGTGTTTATTATTAGAAGGTTTGAGCCTATTTTCTATTAGGTGATTTTCAATTTTTTAGATGTGTTTTGCTGTCTCAGTGATAGTCACTAATAAATCCCAATATACATCACAGTGTTCCTTGCAGATGTCAATCTTATGTACCCTGTACCTTTTCCAGAAGTCCCCATTGACCTACATTTCCACATCACATTCATAAAGTGAGCACCATCCATGCTACATCTAGGTCTGCAGGAGTTACCACAAATTCCCATACAAAGAAAGGATGGTAAAGTTGTATATGTTCAATAAAGTAACATAAGTGTGGAAAGCCTCTTAACTCCACATATGGACACCTACTTAGGAAAAGATATAACATCACTCAATGGTTCTTCTAAGTTCGGGCCTATATTTGATTCCTATTTACCCCAAACTGGTAATTCTAGGTCCTTAGTGAACTCAGAATGCAAGCTCCTATAGACCCCCGATAAAAAAAAATTCTAAGTAGATACTACCTCACACACCAACACCGTTATAAGGACACTATGCAGAGAAACGTCTGCAGACTTGAGTTAACTAGAGTACACATGTCTAAATTGGAGATATTGATAGAAGACCTGCTGAGGAAGATCAAAGTCTTCTTGTAGTTGCACAAAGCTTTTCATTGTTGCCTTATGCTGAACATGGGCAACAGTACCAACCGCTCAAGTTGTCCAGAGACCAAAATCAACTAGATTCTCTAATTCCTGAAGTTTAGAATTATTCCACAGATGGGTAGATTTACAGAAAGTTTACATTTTTAAAATGGCCTTTCCTCTATCCTAAAACCTGAACATAAGTCTCAATGTTCACATGTCTCTTTCCCTAGTGACATTGCTTCCAATATGCAGCACAAATGTGGCCAGTTCGAATATTGGGCTGAAAGTTTACCAGCTGAGTCTAGGCCCTCCCTTTGGCTCCAACCGACAAAGTGTTGCAATTGTGAGACAATAAAATATAGCCAAGCATTTCCAACGGCTAATCTACCCAACTACTTGTTTCTTCTGGAGATACTTCAGTTTGGTTCTAGGGTGCCCCCTCTTATAGAGCAACTCATGAAATAAACTTGTGGAATGAATACACAGAGAGAGAGAGACAGGGGAATTATGTAGAATATACAAAATTAGCGGCATTGCGTTCATTTTAATTAAATTAGTTCTACTGATAACTGTTATGGGCAGTCGGCACTAGAAAACTTACAGAAAAATTATTTAATCCCTAATTAAAAGGATACAAATTTATTATAGTAGATTAAAAATATACACAGCAGCCCCACAGCTTACATGGGTTTTAAATAAAAACGCAGTTGAAGGTAAAAATATCCAGCATTTATTTCAATGCAAGCATTTAGAGACAAGTGTAGTATACATTATCGGCATATACAAAGATGTCTCCCAACTCCAGACAACTTCTTGACTTTTATTGCTCATAGCACCCTTCTTCTCTAAGAATACATCAGCCAATCAGTTTAAACCATAATGTAACACACTCGTTTCTTATTCGCTGTTTTAAAACAAACGAATACATATGCAGAACAGGCCTCACCTTCTGACGTATTACTTCTTAAACAAAGACTCTTGTCCAAGGAGTAATATTTCAAGCTTTGAATAGACCCATCCATCCAGACCATATGTTATTAATTAATATTTGCCATCCTGTCTGGTGAAGGGCCTCAAGTCCATATTCCACATTAAATAATTACCCTCACAAGTCCCCCTTTGGAGAAAATATGTGAGATCTGATCCCATGTCATTTGGGTTCTTTTTTTTCGAGTACATTCTTATGCAGCTAGCCTGCACTGCCACCCAGACATTTTATTTACATGCTTCTTTTTCCCGACCTCCGCCCATGCTGGGTTCCTCAAAAAAGAGAAAAAAATGATCGCCTACACATATTAAGCTCATCTGACATATTGAGGTTACCCATGTCCTGAAGAGATTATATTATATTCTCCTAAATCACGGCAAGGTACTACTATTTGCTTCTTTGGTTTTCTGCAACATCTAGCTATGGCAGGCATTAGACATTTAGGGCGATATGTATGAACGGGCTTTTCGCCTGTTTTTTGGTGTAGCCTGCGCTTCCCCAGCCTGAATCCGCTGTCGAACGCAGGGATGCGGTGTTAGGCGCAGCGTTCGCCACTTTCAGCTGCGCCCCACATGAAGGGGCAGGCAATGGGCGCGGCGTAGGCGTTCCGGGGCGGGAAACGGAGCGCTCGAAAAATCCGAGGCATGTACAATCGCGAGTCGGCAAAGTGCGGCGCATTGCAGCGCTCGGCAGCTCCGACAGGCAGACCTGGTTGATTCTGGTCTAAATGCTCCGGCGGAGGCGAAGTGAAGTGAGAACGGAACATGAGAGGAAACATATAGAAGATCGCAAGAGAAATCTCGGCTCTCAGCTCTGTGCGGCATGGAGTATGATTCCAAAAAATCGCCTTTATAAACATTATCAGAAAAAGAGCTCAAACCTTCAAAACTAAAAAATACATAAATAAAATCACTATCCCAAAATTTAGAACGGCGCAACATCAGGAATTAGGATCTTGGAAATTGCCAGGCAATACAGTAATTCAAATTCTGTAAGCTATTCTTATTGGTCGACCGAAGCCAGCCAATCAGAATAGGAGCGACAGTGACCCATTAAAACCTACGGAGAAGTTTGGACCAATCAAATTCAAAGACGGGACAGTTCAAAATACAGTAAAAATGCAGAAAAGAGCTGATTGGATGAGCTAGCGGGGGCTTGGCTATCTCGGCCAATCAGAGCGCGAACTACTTGTCCCATTGTAGTCTATGGAGAGATCGGGGCAATGACATCTCGGCTCTCAGCACCGTGCGGCATGGAGTTTAATTAAAAAACATCATTTTTATTAAGTGTAAAATATTATCTGAAAAAGAGCTGAAACCTTCTATAAACATAAATCACTCAAATCTCTAGCAACGTGTTTGTCGCCGAGACCGGCGCTACATCAGGAATTGTGATATAGAGAATTGCCGGGAAATACGGTAATTCAAATTCTTTAAGCTCTTCTCATTGGTCGGCAGAAGCCAACCAATCAGAATAGGAGCGACAGTGACCCATTATAAGCTATGGAGAAGTATGGACCAATCAAAATCAAAGGCGGACAGTTCAAAATACAGTAAAAAAAAAGGCAGAAAAGAGAGGATTGGTTGAGCCCAGGCAGCAGATATGAATCCACCAATCAGATGTAGTGCGTCTATTTTGAATGGAGAAAGAAGGGCGCGATAGAAGGGCGCCCTAAAAGTTTTGACTGTCTATGGGAAATATTCTAGGACTGTGATTGGTGGAGGGAAGAGGGGCTCGTCCTGCTTAGCCAATCAGCGGCTGAGCTACTTTCTCATAGAGTTCTATGGGGAAAAGAAATGTCGAGCGAGCTCTGTTTGTGATTGGCTAATTTAAAAGAGGCGCTGTTATTTGGACCAATGGGAGAGCGAGCGACGCTCTTATGGCTTTTCTAATGCAATCTATATTAAAACTGTACATGGCCGAAATCAAATCATAACACTCATTAAGTTGTACCGATCTGTATATAAAATGATTCCTAATATAGGGTTATTTAAAGAAAAAATAATAATTACATAATTGAATTTTTATTTTTTTATTTTCATTTGGAAAGGATGAATTGTATGGATTTCACGAAAATAAATAAATAAAAAAGAATTTAGGGAATTAATTATTTTTTTCCTCACCCCCATATTATTATTCATTCTATATACAGATCGGTACAACTTCGGCAGGATTATCATTTGATTTCGGCCATGTACAGTTTTAGTATAGATTGTGTGTATATATATATATATATATATATATATATATATATATATATATATAGTTCAACCAATCAGCTGTTTTCTGTATTTTTACTGTTTTTTGAACTGTCCCGCCTTTGATTTTGATTGGTCAATATTTTTCCATAGGCTATAATGGGTCTCTGTCGCTCCTATTCTGATTGGCTGGGATAGCCAACCCCCGCTAGTTCAACCAATCAAATCTTTTCTTAATTTTTACTGTATTTTGACCTGTCCCGCCTTTGATTTTCATTGGTCAATATTTCTCCATAGGTCTTAAGGGTTCCCTGTCGCTCCTATTCTGATTGGTTGGTTTCTGCCGACCAATGAGAATAGCTTTCTGAATTTGAATTACTGTATTTCCCGGCAAATTGCAAAATCAAAATTACCAATGTTGCTCCGGTCTTGATTGTTGGAAATTGTTTTTATTAATGTATGTTTTTAGTAGGTTTCAGCTCTTCTTCAGATAATGTTTTACACCTAATAAAGGCGATTTTAGGATTCCTACTCCGCAAGGACATCTTTAATGATTTATCGCTGTTCCAGCGTGTCTCGAATCGGAATACATGTTAGGAGCAGGCCCGCACTGCGCCTAAGTTCCGCACTGCGCCCCAAACTCTGACGAGGCGCGTTGAACTTTTCAACGCATGTATGAGCGCACCTCCTCGGACGGCAAAAAATTTAGGCGAGCCCTAAACTGGCCTAATGCCCGTGTGCCACCCCACCTGGGCGAGGTGCGGTGGATTTTCCCCCGCATGGTCCCCTATGAGTATGCTTCTTTCTATCCTGTCTGCATCCAAGCAATCATGAAAAAAGGAGCTAAAACAAAATTTGCCCTAATGCCCTTGGAAAGTAAACAAACCTGTTGCAAGAAAGGGTCAATTGATGCAATCTTGTTTTCAATTTCCCAATCAGATTGTCTAATTTGGCAGAGCGATAATGTCCAAAAAGTCACCCATGTGTAGTCACGCCTGTGTCCCAAACCTTTTGCTCTGCACCCCCCAAACTTTCCTCTTGTGTTAGGGTTATTTTGCCTTTGGTGAGCCGAAGGTTTTGCTAAAAGTGTTATTTGGGACATTTTTATGTTTTGCGTGATTTTTGAAAAAACCTACAAACCGTTGCACGTCAAAAATTGGGGACGGGTTTTGTAATGGAAACCTGCGATGTTTTTTCCCTCTTTAGATCACTCCCCAAAAAGGGTTAAAGCATCCCATCTTACCTCAGACGACGGGGGTGTGCTCAACTTTTTGGGCACTCCAAAAATCCTCCCCTTAGGAGGAGGGGGGGGGCAGTTAAGTTCAAGTCCCTTCCAACAGTTTCCCCCTTTAAAACAAGAAAAAGGGATCTGCAACCCTTTTTTTTATGAACATAAAAATCTCACAAAAAATTTAAAACAATAAAAAAAATTTTTTTTTTAAAAAGGGCTCTTTGCCTTTTGGGTCGGGATGGCCACACATTTCTGCAATGGATCTAGTTTTGCATTGAAAGCCATGTAACAATGTTCGGATCCATTGTTGGCTGTCTTGGCTTGGGGCTCTTGGGGGACTGGGCCCAAATGTCGGGGTCAGATTCTTCTCTTCTTCCGGGGAGTGAAAGAGGGAATGAAAGGTACTTGTGCCCTTACAAACATCACTCTGAAAATTTTCAAAGCTAGTTTTAAATTTAAAACCCCCCCTCATCACACTCGGGGGGACACGCCCCCAAAACGCTTTAAACTTCCATGCAGGTTTGGAAACCCCTTTTTTAGTGCCAGCCGATTTTTGATGCTTTACGTGTCGTGCACCAGGGATTGAGTTTTAAAATTTTGTTCCCCTCACCCAGCCCACATGGTGTTCAAATTTTTTTGGTCACTATCCCCCCTGTTGTGGTTCAGTTCTGCTTGATGGCCAAGCAGGAAGTTTAAAAGGGTTTTCTCTTATTCTTGGCTGCCCTTTTGTTTTCGTTTCCCCTGTGTTGTGGCTGGTGCTGCTGGGCTGTCATGATGCTGGCTGCTAGTGGAGCTTGACCATTTGTTTCTTGTTGTTGGAAAAGGGAAAATCAACATTGTTGAAACAATGTAAACTGATTTTTAAATGTCCCCCCCTTTTTTTTCCCCAAAGGTGGGGTCTTGTAAGTCATGTTTGTCAAAGTATTTGTTCATTTCAAACCCAGTTCTGCTCTGATTGCTGTGGTTTGGTGTTTTAAATCAGACAGTCCAAATGTATGTGCATTTACTGAAAATATGTGGTGATGCATTTAAAAATTTTAAAGCCAGTGCAAAGTCAAATATATTACCATGAGTCATAGTCCTTTTGCAGCCTTTTTACATGTTTTTCGCCAGCCTTGTAACCTGTTTTCGGCCAACCCACTGGACAACAGTGGTTGTGGGCCCTGAAAAAATGCAGGTAGATTTTTTCTATGTGAATGCAATTTTCCCTTGCCCTCTGGTTGCCCGTAGCAAGCAATTACTGATTTAGGCTATTTTACCTAGTGCCAATGCGTTAGTGCTTGAAATTAATGGGTTTAGGCGGCCATTGTTTTGTGTTTTCAAGGGCAAAAAATCCCTTACCTTGTTCGTGATTTATGTCCGTAGCACCCGGGGACAGAGGTCGGGGGCTTTTGGTCATCCCAAAACCTTTTTTGGACCCGAACCGAGGTGGCTCTTTCCGTAGCGGCTTTTAGTTGGTTGGTAAGCCCCGCCCCAGGTGTGTGTTTTTTGGTCTTGGGCCCGGGGGTTGCAATTCTGGTACTTCCTGTTTTCATGAAAAGCACCTGTCCGTGTTCCTTTTGGGGAAAAATGGGCCCCGGGGCCCCCCTCTTCCTGCGCATGGTGTTTCGCCTCCCCTGGATTGGGAGTGGGGGAAAGGAGGGCATAGTTGAAAACGTTTCACTTTGCTAAACCCCCCAAATAACTTTGCTTTGCCCACTTTTACAAACACACATTGTTGGGTAGAATAAATTGGCGGGGATGCCGCAGGAAAATTTGGTGGCTCCCCCAAAAATTGAGGGAATACTGTATGGTTTTTGGTTTCATCCGAATGTTCGTCCCCCAGTGTCCCACCCAAACGTAAGGTTTTGGATCACATTGTGGTTTGTGTTGATGTGAACATGTCTGTTGTTTGTGTTGCTATTTCTGAGCTGACAGAGGGACAGCTCAGTCTGGTGTTGTGTGTTAAGCGGGCCCCCAGTGTTTGTTCCCACTTTTTTGAAGCTAAACCAAATTGACCCTTCCACCCCCGATGCCAAATTTTCTTACCAGGAGAGCAAAATGATGTGTGTAGTTGGTGAAGTAGCTTTTCGAACCAAACAACCTGCTTGTGCCCACACCTGACCCCGGGGAGGCCCATTGAATTGGTTGGCCAAAAAAGTGTTTGGGGCCCAAAGGTGGGCCCCTTTCCCCAAAGTCGTGTGATTTTTGTTATGTTGCCCCATGTGTTTTCCCCCTAAGACTGGGTCTGCTGCCTCCATGGTAGTAGTGGGCCCAAGTTGGGTTTGGTCCCCGGCTTTTGCAGATTTTCCTGGCAAACCCTAAAAAAAAAGTGCGGGTTTTAAATAGTTGGGAAATACTCCTCAACTTTTTTATAGTCCTTAGAGTTAGCACAAGTTTTTGTTTGTATGAGAAACCCTGGAACAGCATCCTGAGCACAGATTTGGGACCTCAGGTGGAAAGGGCCCTTCACAGGCTTTACTAACACGTTGGCGTTGTTGTCTTTGGCTCTTTGTAACCATTTTGCCTGCACTTATTTCGTTTACGGTTGCTATTATTGCGGCCTGATTTTTTTCCCCTGTTTGGGTCAAGTGAGGTTTAAAATTTGGGCACATACTTTGTGGGGCCCCTGTCCGCCACAACCCCCAGCTGGGTCCCGCGTTTTAAAGGGCGGTGTGTTTTCCCCAAAAAGGTTGTAGTTGGGCGGGGGTAAAATGTCTGCTTTTTTTTGGGGAAGCATGTCAATTTTTGGGCCAGTCTGCCCCTTTAGTTCCTGTTGTCTTTCCCTTTTTTTTTTACCGGTCAAACCCCGTCTAATCCCTGGGCTCTGCGTTAATTTGACCCGGTCGCTTCATAATGGGCCTGTGTGTTGTGCTGTGATCAATGTTGTGGCTCCCTTGTGTGTGTGTCACCCGCAGGGGGTGGGCCCGGGTAAATATGTCAATGTTTTTGTTGTCATATAAATGACATAGTACTTGTTGGTCCCTGTTCCCAGTCCCTGGCCTTGTTAACATCTAGGGGCCACGTCCGTTATTGCTTGCCAAAAAATGCGATCCCCCCAGGGGGGTTTGCAATTGGTGGGGTTTTTTTGGGCACATTTTTCGTGGGAATATGGGCTGTGAAGCCAAGTTAGGGTTCGCCCCCCAAACCCTTTATCCCTTGCTCTGCCCCGGCCTTTGACTAGTCCACTTACTTTGCCAGTGGGCCCTTGGCTCCCCTGTGATGTATTTCCCTTTTTTTTTGGTGTGAATTGTGATTTTGGGCCCTGTGATGGGAGGGGGCCGTCTGCACGTGCCCTTGACGATAGAGCGCCTGTAAAGAAAAAGTCCTGCCCCTACTGTAACCCAATGCGACAAAAGCCTGGTCGGGTGTGATAGGCGCTTTGGGGGGTGGGCGTGGGCGGGGGCCGCCAACGGGGAAAGCATGGGGTGCTACACGTGGTATTTCGGAGCATTTTTTGACGTGGTCTGGGGCCGTGTGCCTGTGAAGGTTTTGGGCATGCGTCCCTACTCTGGGTCAAATGTGAAATGGCGCCCCGGAAGGAGGAGCATTGGCCCTTTAATCGTCGAGTGCGCCCCCACTGGTTTTAACATAGTGTGACAGTTGAAAGTGGGACCGGGGGCGGAGGCCAGTTGCGCCCTTTAAACCCCAAGCCGCAGCCCCGCGTTCAAAACCCAGGCTGACAGTTGAAAGGGCGTGCGGACGAGAGGCGCATTGCGTTTGAATCGTGCATCCTCGCCCCTGGTTCAAACTAGTCTGATATTTGAAAAGGGAAACCGCGGGCGAGAGGCGCGTTTCGCCTTTGAATCGGCATGCCCCGCCCTGCGTTAACTAGTGTGAAGTTTAAAAGGGTGCGGCGGACCTTTACCGCTATGTATGGCACTAACTCGGCCCGGCCCAACATAGGCGCAGGCCCCACTGCGCCTTAAGTCCCGCATTTCGCCCCCCACACGGAGCCACGGCGGACTTTACATGCTAGGTCTAATGATCCGGAGAGGGGAAATGAAAGGAGAACGGAACATGAGAGAAAACAAAAAAAATCGCAAAAGAAATTCCGGGGTCAGCTTGTGCGGGCGGAGTGGATTCGCAAAAAACGCCTTATAAAGGCGGGGTAAAAATTCTCAGAAAAAGAGCTCAAAATCAAAAAAAAAAAATACAATTAAAAAAATCATTTTCCAAAAACTGAACGGGCAACATCAAGAATTAGGATAATTTGGGAAAATGGGGAAAACGGTAATTAAAAATTTTGAAGCTATTCCTTGGTCGCATAAACCCGCAATCAGAATACGAGCGACAGTGAACCATTAAAACTATGGGAAATATTGACCAATCAAAATCAAAGGCGGGACGTTCTAAATTCAGTAAAAAAGGCAGAAAAGAGCTGATTGGTTGGCTAGCGGGGGGTTGCCTATTCCAGCCCAAACAGAGGCGGTACTTCTCCCCTTGTAGTCTATGGGGAGATGGCGCAAGCAAACTGGCCTCCCGCCCGTGGGCATGGGGTATGATTGAAAAAATTTTTTTTATTGGGGAAAATATTTTCAGAAAAAAAGAGCTGAAATTTATAAACATAAATGATTCAAATAGAAAACTGTTTGTCCCCGTTTACCGGGGGACATTGGGAAATTGGGATATAGAACATTGCGGGAAAAAACGTAATTCTAAATTTTGAAAGCGCTTTCATTGGCCGAAACCACCAATCAGAATGGACGAAGGGAACCATTAAAAACCCTTTGGAGAAAATTTTTCCAATAAAAAATCAAGGGGGAAGTTCAAAAAACGTTAAAAAGGCAGAAAAGGCTGATTTGGGTGAGCTAGCGGGGGGTTGCCTATCCCAGCCCAAACGAGGCGAGTACTTCTCCATTTTAAATTAGGGGAGATCGGGGCAATGAAATCTCGGCGTCAGGCCCCTGCGGGATGGGTATATGAAAAAAAAAAAATTTTTATTCGGGGTGAAATATTTTTCAAAAAAGGCTGAAACCACTATAAACATAATGGTCAAATCACAAAAAACGCGTTTGTCGCCGTCCCCCCGTCATTAGGAATGGGAATAGAACATTGCCGGGAAATACAGTAATTAAAATTTTTTAAGCTCTTCTCATTGGTCGGGAAAAAACGGCCAATCAGAATAGGAGCGACAGTGACCCATTATAACCTATGGAGGAGTATTAACCAATCAGAATAGGAGCGACAGTGAGAAGTATTGACCAATCAAATGAAAAGGCAGACAGTTCAAAAAACAGTAAAAATCCAGAAAAGAGCTGATTGGTTGAGCCCAGACGGCAGATATGAATCCACCAATCAAATGTAGTGCGTCTATTTGGATTGGAGAAAAAAGGGCGCGATAGAAGGACGCCCTAAAAGTTATTACTGTCTATCGGAAATATTGTAGTACTGTGATTGGTTGAGGGAAGAGGGGCTTGTCCAGCTTAGCCAATCAGCGGCTGTGCTACCTTCTCATAGAGTTCTATGGGGAAAAGAAAGGCAAAGCGAGCTCTGTTTGTGATTGGCTTAGTTAAAAGAGGCGCCGTTATTTGGACCAATGGGAGAGCGAGCAACTCCCTTATGGCTTTTCTAATGCAATCTGTAATAAAACTGCACATGGCAGAAATCACATGATAAGACGAAGTTGTGCCAATGTGTAGTTAAAATGACTAGTGTTGAGCGATTGCGTTGGCTATCGAGATCGATCGATAGTCGATAGTCGGCCGCTATCGATAAGGTTTTTCGATAGTGAGCGTCGATTATGAGCGATGACCATTAAAGTCTATGGGAGAGCAACAATACCTTCATGATTACACCAAACAAGGCTGGAGAAGCTGAAATTAACATCCACAACAGTCAAATGGATACGTGCTACATCTTAGGCAACACACTTAGGTTATAAAAGTCACAGAAAAAAAGTCACAGACCATTCACTATCCCTGTCTTGTACCACAGCCTGACCCTTAAACCTGCATCACCCACAAATTGAAAAGTTCCAGACGGCAGTATAAATTAAACCATCATCTTACTTGAACTGTGACATAGAATATCTCCTTTCCTGGTGGACCACAGCCAGGAGCCCCAAACCTGTCATGACCCCCACATAAAAAAAGTGCCGGGAAGAAAAGGAGTCTTTCAACCACCATTTTATTTTCACAGGACATTGACTATACCTTGTCCTGGGGCCCCCCCACAGCAAATGAGCCCAGGTCCGGAGTTAATGTGGGTGCGGAGAGAGCCCAGGCATGCGTTCCGTCATCATATAAACACGCAGTGAAAAATGCCGCTGATGTTACGCAGCAACGAAAACAGTCGCGTTGCTGTAAGCAGAGTGCGGTAAGCGGAAGTGTGAGAATCCAGCCTTCCTACAGTAACACATTCAATACGCTGGGTAGTCGGCTGTCCCTCCGTATGATTTTGTGACCAATTGACTTCACTTGGAAATTTTACTGAGGTGGTTAACGCACCTGTTACACCAGGTGCCCTTTTTCATTGCATTCTTTTTCCTCATTTTACTCAACGTTCTGGGGAAATGGCACTGGTGACTTTGTTTCTCTGTCCGAGCCTCTATACTCCATTTCCTCTGAATAACAACATCTGGATCAAGGTTTTCGCTGTAACCTCCCTATGTACAATTCAGAGGAAATTTTTTTAAGCAGCTATTTATGGGTAACCTCAAGATATTTTAGTACTTTAATTCTAGAAAACACCATTATAAAATAGGGATGGAGAACCCACCATGTCTTTGTTCTTCTATTATTTTCATTGTATTAAATGGGTTTGTCTCAATACAGGGATTGATAGCTATGTTAAAGTGATCTAGCAAAAACAAGTCATTTAAGCAATAGTGGTTACCATTAAACATTGTCCTACGCCGAATACTGTTTCTGACAGCACCATCACCCTTGAGCCACTCTTGATAATTTTGAAGAACAAATTTCTGTTAGAAACAACATGTTTTTTTAGAATAGGACCTGTAGTATTAGTCTGCATGTCACAGCAAAATGCCCGCCAAAAATTCAAAGCATGAACCTTGAGCCACTTTGTACAATTTGTGAAGAACATATGACGTTAAGAAACAACATTTTTTTAGAATAGCTGACCTCTGAGTATAGCTGCATGTCACTACGCAAAATGCCCCAAAAATTCCAAAGGCATGAGCCCATGAGCCACTTTTGGACAATTGTGAAGGAACAAAAATTTTTGTCTGTTATAAAACAACATTTTTTAGAAAATTTAGTCTTTGTGTATTTTTATCATTAATTATAAAAAGGGGGTATTTATAAATGAGGACCTGTAGAATTTGTCAGCATTGTCAAAGCAAAATGCCCCCATAAATTCAAAGCCATGGACCCGTGAGAGGCCACATTGCGGTCAACTTGAGAAGAACAAAAATGGTCTGTTAGAAACAACATATTTATATTATAATAGGACCTTGTAGAATTGCCTGCATTTCAAAGCAGCAAGAACCCAAAACATTATAAAACTTGTACTTCACAACCACTGTTAAAAATTGAGAGGTGAGAAAATGCCACTTAGAAGCCACATTTTGTCCAAAGGACCATGAATTGATAGCTGAATCACACAGGCTACATAACCCCAAAAAATTAGTAAAAAGACTTCTCAGACACTATAAAAAATTGATTGAGTGCAAAATGTGCCAGCTTAGAAGACCGACCATATCGTAACCAAAGGACCATCAATTATATGCTGTTATCACACCATCAACATTACCACAAGCCTAAAGTACAGATTGCGCAAACTTCATAAGATAAAGTGAGAAAAATGGAATACGGTAGATATTCATGAAACCATGCGGGTCTATTTAAATTCTGCATCACAGCAAAACCAGCAAAAAATGAACTGTTTGGAAAAGAGTAAATAAAATTTCAGTAAGAAAAGATCATTTTTTAAAAAAAAGTTTTCACGAGGACCATTTCTGTTTTGAAAAGGAACTGAAAGTAAGAACCGGCACACAAATCGTTGACCTCGGCAATTTGTGGGCCCACAACATCATCCGAGGATCTATGCCTGATTCTCTTGATGACAGTCAAACGATCTCACATTATCTTTGGAAATGCCAGGATACGTTGAGTCCGTGTAATGGCTCCCTCCCAGCTGTAGCTGAAGTACCGCTCATATAGCACGCTGGCTGCCTGGGCAGGAACCAACACACTAAGGCGGGGAAGAGCCAGCACGTGGCCCAGTGTCGTCCATTTGTGATACCCAGAAGTCTATTGCTTCCGTAACCCATGGCATGAAAACATTTGGAGTTGAGACGCAGAATTCGTGCATCCAATGATCTTAAGCTGATCTCTGTGAGTTGTGATAGTGTGCCCTGCATTGCATGCGTGGTGGAGGTGGAAAGCAAAGAGATAGCCAGGTAGGTCACCCATTAGGCTTCAGCCACCTGCCTGCTTGCGTGCCGGCTACGCCACTTGGCACTCCTACTGCTGTCCACGAGTCGCTGATGTTGCTCCACTGTGTACATTTATTGGGAAACGTGTAAGCATACGCAACAGATGTCTCCAGTTTGATCACTCAGCAGTGACTCCATTTCCTGCATTATACTCTCTATTTGGGTGGGTGGAAGAAAGTGCTGATTTTTTGTTTTGTACCGGGGGATCCAGAAAGGGTTGGCCACACAGTAACTGTTGTACATATTTGATGGCCGTTAATGCAATGATCATGTTGGGGAGGTAAAAGGAGCATCCAAGCATCATGAGAGAGATTGAGCCTTGATTACCCCAAGCCTCTTGGTCGAGAGGCACTCGCAAACTGAACTTCCTCATCTTCCTCCTCCACCACACAATTCGCGCGCAACCTCCTTTCCAAGGCAGGGACGTCGGTAACAGTCGGTGTGTCTAGGAATAACCTCCTCCTCCTCCTCCTCCTCCACCTGCCGCTGCCTCCGGCACAGCTTCAACACAGCCCTGACTTGCCTGAGAAGGATGCCACCCTGAGACTGATTGCGCCACCTTGCACTAGCTCTGGACCCCGAACCACTAGCCTAATTTAGACCGATGAAATTGTGAAACTGTCGGGCCTTGTGGATTTGACGAGAAAAGGCTCCGTGTCCGCCAACTGTGTCCGTGCTCCTCCTCCGTCTAGCTGGCTGACACTGTTGTATCAGAGTGTCCCAACGATCGTTCCAGAACTAAGATCACCACAATGCTCATGCCTGAGCAATTGGCAGTTTGTCCGCAACTGACCATTTTGTGGCTTCTTCAAAACTGCAAGGATGGTGCAAGAGCTCTTTCAACCTGTCCTCCACTCTCAGGTGGTTCAACACCCCCGATGTCACGTACCGCGCTGCTTGTCAGGCCATGTGTCACTTCGTAGCTGCGTAAAGGCATTGCGCTGCTGCCACAAACGCTGAGCATGTGTGGAGGGTGGAATTCCAGACGTTTTGCCACTTCCAACAATTAGACGGTTTTAAGTGAGGCCGGGCCTGAACGCTGCAACGGGCAGCCAGTCGGGGACGAAGCAGGGGATGGCGAACTGGCGGAATGTGGCGAACTCAGACCTCGAGCCTACTTCAGCAGGCACACCAGACCCTGTGTAGCCCTGTAAAGAAATTTCTGACGACAAGGTTCATAACAATGTGCCAGGCAAGTGATTTGTGCTCCAGCCTACCGTTTCTTAAGGGCGGCCAGCAGATTTCGCCCATTATCGCACACCACCTTGTCTGCACAAGGTTCTTGTCACGGCCAGCCAGCTCTCGTGCTCTCGTTTGCTTAAAGCCTGTCCACAGCTCCTGACCTGTGTGTTTGACGGTCTTCAAGGGCAGATTATTTCAACACGTCCTTGTGTCTCTGGGCACGTGATGCCACCAGAGGACCCTTGGGGGAAAGAGCCCTGCACCATCCCCTGCGGTTTTGAAGACGAGCGCCGAGCCTGAGAGCCACCGTCACCCCCAGAACATCCACCCAGCTACCCAGTGAGCTTGTTCATAATATATAGGCGCCTTGGCCGTGCTTACTAGTCCTTGTGTCGGTGGTGAGATGGACTTTTTCCCGACACAGTGCAGACAACGCACTTGAAATTTTTAGATTACACGTGGCTGGCCAGGGCAAGGACTGGCTTTTCAGGCAAAAAATGCCTGCCTCGGCAATCTGGTATTGGGGGCAGGCAGGCATGACGTGGCGGAACCCATCTGTGTCCACCAGAATGGCAAAGGCAACAATTCCCAAGGCCAAAAGCCTGGCAATGCCCGACATTCAGGCTATTAGCTTTGTGATGGTTTGTTTAAAGTGTTTCTTCTTCTCCCAAACCAGGAAGACCAGAAGGCTGGCTGCTAACTGGACCGCTGTACGGCAATGCAGGCGTCAAAACTGGCGGAAGGAGAAGGGGTAGGTTGGGTCTCTGGTGGTGCAGGTGGTACTCGGGCGACGGTGGAGGGCTGAAGCGGAGGCTGATCCCTGATCAGACTCTGAGAGACATGGGCGAGCTGAGGAACTCATGTGGTGGCGGAGTGAGGATGAGCGAGACAGAGGGTGTGATGATGTTGTTTTTTGGTTGGAGGCCCGGCGACGTCTGGCGCTAGTTTTTGGCCAATGTTCCCTCCATTTCAACATCATGCATTCGCTCATTGTGACTAGACATGTTGGTGTGGTTAGAGCCACTTAAGGTTCTTGCCTCTACTTATCGGTTTACGGCAAAGGCGGGCATATGACATCAACTGGGTGAATCAGAGGCTTGCTCAAATGATGGCCCCGGCATTGAGAGGTCCTGGACCTTTTTGAAGGCGATAAGTGTGGAGCGGGGTATGCAGCTGACCGTTGCTGGCGGAATCATATCAGCGGACTTCTGCGTCCGCCGTCTGCCTTTTTTGTGGCGGGACCCGAGATTTGACACAACCCATCGTCTTCCTCCTCGTCCCGACTGATGAAAGTGATCGCAATCAAGATTTCTGCGGAAAATTACCAGGAGGATCCTGCAATGTCGTTCATCACATCATCATCAACACGGGTGACTTGTCGTCCCAGACTTTCTGCATCCAGATAGCTGCGGGCTAACAAGCAAGGGGCAACTGCCGGAATTTCGGGACCGCCCGGGATTTTTTGCCGAATGAGCGCCGGCTTCCTTCCACCTCCTCTGATGGCATCAGTAACTGGGCGTCAGAACAGGACTAAATCATCCTCTTGGATCTTTTAACATGGCCTTCTGACCCCAACCGCATTATGACATCAAAGAGTCTTCAGACAATGGAATATCCACAGTGGAGGGTACACGAGTTGGATCATTTGGGCTGCTCATGTTGACGGATGCTGATGGAAGCTGATGATCGACATTTGGTGGCCTGACTGCGAGACGAGGAGGTAAGACTGGCTAGATGCAGGTTCCAGTTAACCACTGAAGGACCGATTGGTGGCCGACAATGTTCGTTTACATGAGATTCACAGGGCCCTGAACCCAGCGATGACAGGCCTGACGGTCCTGCAACTGTACGTTCCGCTGGCAAGCGTGGTGTCGCAGCACTGGAAGGAGCACCTTCTCGTCGTTTACCTCTACCTCCATGTGCTACCCCCCTCTTTGCTCACTTACGCAGCCTGCATTTGCTCCATGGATCAGAAATATGAAACATATGATGAAGGTATGGAATAGATTTTGGAAAGTCTCTTATTAAAAGACGGGCAAATCACAGCTAATCTCATAATCCCCTAATCAAAACAAAATTGCTGGATTTAAATTTAACTTCGCAAGTAGTCTACAACAAATCTGGACTGGGCAAAAGTCCAAAAAACACGTATCTGTTATGTTTGGGGGGGGGGGTATAATAACCGATAATTTTTGCACCTTTCAATTCACCTGTGAAATATAGAATATGCTGTTTTTAAGATTTACGTATATCTTCTGTCAATGAACATGCTGGGTGCGCAAAAGTCAAAAACACGTAAACTGTTATGTTTTTTTGGATAAAATAAACATATTTTTTATGTCACCTATCAATTCACTGTGGTAGAATATAGAATTGCTGTTTTAAGATTTAACTTAATGCTGCGACAATGAACAATGCTTGGTTGTGCAAAATCAAAAAACACGAAACTGTTATGTTTTGTATATAATAAACGGTATTTTTATGCAGCCTTTCAATTCACCTAGTGGGTAGAAAATAGAATTTCTGTTATTAAGATTTTACGTAGATGGCTGCGTCATGAACAATGCTTGGTGCGCAAAAGTCAAAAACACGAACTGAAATGTATTCGTACGATACACTGTGTTTAGTGTGGGCAACAAACAAACCTGTTGCAGACTACAAGTTGCTGGATTGTATTTAACTGCAAGGTGAGTATATCAACAGTCACAGGTGTAATGGGTAAAATTGAAATGAACAACCAAGCTGAAATGTATACTGATAATAAAAGTGGAGTGTTATTGCCAGCTACTAAAGAGTACCCTTCAGTTACTAAAATGATGTTGATCCAATATCAGTTCAGGCTGCCCAATATCCAGGAAATATTTCAATAGCAAACTGTTAATAATAAGATTATTCCACTACAATGTCTACACTAAGTCTTGGTGAATCTTTATTCGTGTTCTTTATAGGATAGAGCTTGTCTGTGTTCGCCCGCTGCCCCCCCCCCCCCCCGCTCCCACCGCCGGTAATTTACACGGTAGAGCTGCTGTTAAAATTCTCTAGCAACTATATAAAATCTTCAAATCGTCTAATCTAGCTAAATTGGAAGGTATCACAGCTAATAGAAGAGGTTTCTCTGTGCGAAATAGACTAATACGCTGATCTGTTTGGGCCACATGCGAGAGCGTAGTTCCCCTATCCCTATGAGACGCATGAAGTACACTGAGGCTGAAGACAGGGACACGCTGGATCTATGTAAAACGGAGGTTCATGTGATTTTTTCCAGCCAATGCAACCATACACATGACCCAGTCATGAATGTCGCACACCATCTCTCCCTCTCGTATTCTGTAATCTGATTTTGCTGGCCGCCAAAATTAACAGGAAAGCGCCGAAAAAGGCGCGATCTTAATAGATGAGCCAGATTTTAAACCTTAATTATCGCATGATCTGGAAAATTCAGATCACCATAAAAAAACCTAGCCTAATTCAACCTTTGTCGATAAAAATCGCTCAAACACTAAAATGACCAATAATATGGGGAAACGAAAATTTTTATGTGCACTATTTTTTAATGTGGTCCTATCTGAGCGCGAAGTCCAAGTGGCAAGCGGGGAAAATGCTTGAATTTGTTTTTCGATTTCGACACTGCCACAGACCTCGTTTCCTCAATGTTTTTTGGTCAAAACCATACCCCCCCAAAGCAAGAAATCAGGGTTTTGGTTTCCCACAGGTCCCACCCAACCCTTTTTTTGGGAATCTGAAATTGCTTTAAAAATAAAAAGCCGGGGCAAAACTTTAAAAAATGGTTGTTATCGAAAATGTTTTTTGCAAACATAGGGGCCCACCTCGGGGCCAACCTCTGTGCAACATCTGGCCAACCCTGGGCAACTTTTGGGTGGCCACATCGCATTGGCTTATGGTGCGGTCACATTAGGGGGAAATTTCCAGCATTTTTGGAATACTTTTGGAAAGGTTAAATTTTTGAGGGAACCTCATCAATAAAATTTCCCTTTAAGTGTGATTGTCCAAAAGGGTGTTAATCCCTTTTAAAGTAATTTTTCCCCCCGGGGGTTTTTTGCCCTTTTGGCAAAAAATTTTTTAAATTTAAAAAAACCAGGGGCTTTAATTTTCAATCCCCGTGAAATTTATCTCCGCGCTGAAACCCATTTTCCGTAATAAATCTTGCAAAGGGGGGCCCCACAAAGTGTGGCACGTATTTTAAAGGAAAATCGGGAACGGATTTCGAAAGTGAAGTACAGTCCACTTTAAATTTCCCCGAGGGGGACCGAAATCTCCACGCATAATCTTTTTCCGGTTTAAATTTTTCCCAAAACGGCCACTTTTTGGGGGGAAAGTTTTTTGCAAGGAAAATTAGGGAAACCATTTCGCCGACGGGAAACATTAGCACAGTATTAAAAAAAAAATTAAAATGGCTTGCTTTGTGACATAAATTTATTTCCCATCACCAGACAAACACAAGTGGGGCAAAAATTACATAAAATGAAAAAAACCCACATTTAGAGAAAACACTTTAAATTACAATAATGGATAATTTGGGCAAACCCAAAAAAACCCCCCAAACCAAATGAATTTCCAAGCCCGGAAAATTTACACTAAAGGTCACAGCAAAATAAGCCAATGCAGTTTTGGGGCACCCTTTTTGGCCAATGTTGCCCCCGGGGCGGCCCAATTTGGGCCCAGATTTGGGCCAAAAATTTATTCGTTTTTTTGTGTGGGTTTGGAACAAAGGGTCTTTTTTCTTAAAGAAAATTTTTAAACGATTTGGGTATGTCCACCAACCCCAAAGCACACCACGGGTTTTTGGTTGGACCTGTGGCTTTTCCCCACAGGGATTTCTCCGCTCCCAATTCTTAGTTTGGGGGACTTTCTTTCGGTGCACAAAACATCATTTAACTCACCTCAAAAAAAAGAACAATGCCCTTTAGACGGCAACCAACCCGGAACGCCCCCCCATCTTGACAAGGGAAAGGGCAAAGAAGGCATAAATTTTCCCCTCACCTTAACACCTCAAATAATCTCCTTTTTCCAATTTTAGAACAAACTAACTTTGTGTCACCCAAGTCTGGCCATCAACCCTTTTGCACATTTTTTCCAAATCTTTCCAAGCAAAACCTCTAAATTTTATTCTCAATCCAGTCTGCACCCAAAAGAAAATCAGCCAAATAAGGAAACTACAAACACACTATTTCCACTAATGACCCGGGGAACTGAGTAAACAACCCTTTTTTGGAAAAGTAAGTCAAGTTTTCCAAACCAACATCTCCGTTTTCAACCTGCCAAAAACATATTTTGGGGAATGTTGGGCCAGACAATTGGGAAACAACAAGCTGCTCATTGTCAAACTCATGTTTCTTTAGATAAATCATAATAAAAAAATACAAAAATATATACACACACACAAGAACGAAATTAGTCCTGAGGAATGGGGAAACACCCTCAGGGGGCCTGGAATTTCCGGGCCCATTTTGGCCACAATTTCGTTCCAGCCCCTTCAAGCACAGCCCCGGGTTTGGGGGCCTCTCCTCCTTGGCAGTTGGGGCTGAGGGTGGCTGGGCCCGGATCCTTTGGGTTTCCCGGGGGAAACCGGGACCAAAAAAGAAAGTCAAAATATTCATCCCCGTTTTTGCGGGGAGTGATAAAAGAGAAAATCCAAAGGGCAGGATGGCAGGCCCTAATGACATCCATGTCCCCCCTCCCAGTTTGGGAGTTGGTAAACATCACCCACACCCGTTTCCAGGTCATTTAAAGTATTTTGTTTTCAGCCTGGCCTGTTTTTTTCCAAGGGGAGGAATCTGAGAAACCCCCATGACATTTGGATTGGCATCTGAAAGGGAATTTGGGGGGGGACAATTGTGACCTGGGTGGAGGGCCAATCCTCTTTTTCCCAATTTCCCCCTTTTGGAAAAAACACCACCAATGTTTTTCATCTCTTAAACCTGATGGGCCACCATGAAAAGGTTTTTAAAAATATGGGCCACTTTTCATATCCCGGGCTCCACCCTTCCCCCACCTTCCTCCACAAACACCTCCACGGGGGGAGTGTTTTTACTGTCCGCCCCGGGTGGGGACCCTTCCCTTTGCCTGTTTTAAAAATTAGAACATACACAACTCAGGGGACATAGTTTTAAACCGTTTTCCCCCCTACAGGAAAAATAAAACCTGACATTTTCCCCTGTTTTGGTTTTTTAATTTTTTGGGGTTTTTCCAAAAACCCAGATGCAAAAAAAGGTTTGTGGGCCCGGGATGGTGGGTTTGTAGTCTGGCCCAATGAGGAGCAAAGAATTTCCCAAAAACATATGTTAAATGTTTTTTGTGGCAAGGCCTAGTTTGGGCCCTTGGGCCGAAAACCCAAAAATATTTTTCAAGGGAAACTTGTTTTCCCAATTACTATTAAAAATTCGCCGGGTTTCTCCCCTGGGTAGGTAAATTCCCTTTTTTAAAAGTATTGGAGAGGGTAGGTGAGCGCCCCTACAATGCAAAACAATGAGGGGGCCAAAAAAAATGGGCCCAAAAAGCTGCTTTGGGCCGCAGCGGCGTTTACAGGGGGCCCGGCGAAAATGTCAACGAAAAAAAGCCTTTTGGGTAATTTTTCATGCTTTTTTAAAAAGGCGCCCTTTGGGCTGCACTTTCTTTTAAATTTGGGTGCTTAACGCCCCCGAGAAAAGGGAGGGCAAAGGACGAAACCCTGCTTTTAATCTGTATGAAACCCAGGACAAGGGCGGGGCAAATTTTCAATGTGTTGAATGTTTGCGGGGGGTTCTCCCCGTAGCGGCCCCAGGTCGTGTGAGTAAAAATTTACTTTGGTTTGCTAATGCCTGTTGCTTTGGAAAAAAGTGATTTAACGTTAGACGCACGGCAGCACATCGGCGGTCGACTTGGGGCGCCAGTTTTTAAAAAGTGAAGAAATGTGTCGAAAAAAGTGACCCCCCCCCCCCTTTAAAAATTTTAAATGGAAAAGATCTAAGATGCTCCACAAAACAATTCAGCCCCGTGAGGCTGGTGGGTGATGTTTTTCCCCGTATTTATTTTTTTTAAAAAAATTTTTTATGAAAAATTGGCAAAAATTCCTTAAAAAAAATTACAAAAATTTAAAAACCCACAAAAAAAACATTTTTGGGCGCCCCCCCCGGGCGACATCGGGAAATTTGGGCGTTATGGAAAAAATGGCGGGAAATAGTGTACTTAAAAAAATCTGTAAGCTTTTTCATTGGTTTGGCCAAAACCAACAAATCAGTAGGAGGGGACAGTGACCCTTTATAAGTATGGTTTTGTATTGCCCAATCAAATGAAACGGGGGGACAGTTCAAAACGGGAAAAAAAGGCAGAAAAGAGTGATTGGTTGGCCCAGGCGGCAGATATGAACCCACCAATTATGTAGTGGGGTCTTTTTGGAAGGGAAAGAAAGAAGGGCGCCTAAAAGTTATTACTGTTTGGGGGGAAAATTTTTTCTATTTACTGTGATTGGTTGGGGGAAGGGGGCCGCCAGCTTACCCCAACCCAGGGCTGGAACCCCTTTCTATAGATTTTGGGGGGGAAAAAAGGAAAGGAGAGGGGAGCTTTTTTTGGGGTTGGTAAGTTAAAAGGGCGCGTTAAATTTGGCCCAATTTGGGAGAGGAGCGAGTTTCTTATGGGTTTTCTAAGGGCAATCTCTATTAAAAAGTACATGGCAGAAATCCAATTAAAAGCTCACGAAGTTGTACCGATGTGTATATAAAGTAAACAAAAAATTATGTCCTTTTTAAGGGACCCCAAATCAACTAAAAAATGCCCCAAACTAAATAATTTTAAAAAATCTTGGTTTGCCTTGCACCCATTTTTATTGAGAATTGCGAAAACAAAATAAAGAAAATCCCCCCAATTTTTTTCAAATTTTTTTTTGGGGTTGATTTGCGCTCCCCCCAAAATTATTGCCCTTTTTTTTTCAAATCGGACAAATTTCAGGATCTTATCGTTGGTTTTCCCGGCCCATGTAAATTTTTTTACAGATTGCTTAAAAAACCCATTGGGAGGGTGTTTAAGCTCTCCCCATTGGTCCAAAGAACCGCCCCTCTTTTGACTTACCCAAATCAAAATAGAGCTCGTTTTTGCATTGCTTTTCCCCAAAAAACCTCTTGGGGGGAAAGGTAAACCCGCTGATTGGGCTAAGTGGATGACCCCCCTTTTTCCCCAAAACCAATCCCCATTTTATTTAAAATTTTTTCATGGGAACAGTAATAACTTTCAGGGGCCCTTCAAATCGCGCCCTTCTTTTCCCTTCCAAATAAAAGCATTTAATCGGGTTTGGGGGTTCATTTTCTGGCCCCTGGGCTAAACCAAATTCAGCTCTTTTCTCCCCTTTTTAAAGTTTTTTAAACGGGTCCGGCCTTTAAATTGGATTGGTAAATTATTTTTCCCCATAGTTTATAAGGGGTTCACTGTCGTCCTTTTTGTTTGGGTAATACTCCTCCTTAGGTTAAAAGGGGAAAACTGTCGCTCCTATTCTGATTGGTGGTTTTCCCAAACCAATGAGAAGATTTTACAGAATTTAAATTTTAAAGGGTTATTTCCCGGCCTTTCTATTTTTGAAATTTCCCCTGATGTAGCCCGGTTTCTCGGCGACAAAAGCTTTTGTTGGGGAATTGGATTGATTTATGTTTCTTTAAGGTTTCAGCTGTTTTTCCCAAGAGAATATTTTAGCTTAATAAAAAACGTTTTTTTGGATCATACCCCAAGGTGCCCCGGGCTGAGAGCCGAGGATTTCATTTCCCGTTTTCCCCCATAGATTTAACAATGGTAGAAAAAGCTGCGTTCTGATTGGCGGAGTTTGCCCCCCCCACTACAAAAACCCAAATCAGCCCCTTTTGCTGCATTTTTTATGTATTTTAAATAGCCCCCGCCTCTGATTTTGATTGGCCCAAAAATTTCCCCAATGGGGTTAAAATTGGGTCCCGTTGTTTCCCTTTTTCTGTTTGGGAAAAGGTTTTTATCCCGACCAATGGAAGGGGCTTAAAAAGAATTTAAAATTACTGTTTTTTTTTTTTCCCGGCTTTTTTCAAAGTTCCTAATTTCCCTGATTTGCGGGTGTTTGAAATGTTGTTTTTTTTTTTGTTTGGCTTTTTTTTTTGGTAAGGTTTGGGGTTCTTTTTTGTTTAAGGGTTTTACACAAAATTCGATTCCTAAGGAAAAAGGGGCGCGGTTTTTTGGAAAATTGTTAGAGCGGCCCCCATCTACTGTGTTTTCTAAGGCAATTATAGTAAAACTGTTCCCTGGCCAAAATCAACTGAAAACCAAATGGTATGAAAAAATGAACAAAAAATATGGAGGAAACCCAAAAAAAAAAGAAAACCAAAGGGAATTCAATGATTTTAATTGTTTATTTTTTTTTTTCCCTTTTACCCGGGGGAAAAATTTAATAGGGGAAAATAAAAGAAAACCCAGAACTAAAAATTTTAATGCATTGTTTTTTTTTTTTGTTTTGATTGTCTTTTACCCCCAAATTATATTTAAATTTTATAAAACCCCTGGGGTATAATTTAATGAGTTTTAGCTTTTTTTTTTTGGCCAGTATCAAATTAGTTTTTTTTTTGCATTAAAAAAAAAACCCAAAAAGCGGGTCGTTTCCCTCTGCCTTTTTCCCAAAAAAGGGGCCCCATTTTTTAACAGAGAAAAGACCAAAACAGAGGTCGTCTGCTTTTCTTTTCCCCATCCAACTCGCTGAGAAAAGTGCTAAAACCGTATTGGCTAAGCTGGATGAGCCCCCCCTTCCCCCCAAAAAACCCAAATTTTAAATTTCGAAAATATTTCCCAGACCGTAATAACTTTAAATTTTGCCCCCTTCAAATCGCGCCATTCTTGGCCACTAAAAAATGGGAACGAAATTTACATATGATTGGGGTTTCCCATTCTGGCCAGGGGGGGCTAAAACAAATCACCCTCTTTTTGGGGATTTTTTTCCCGGGAAAATTTTAACGGGTCCCCCTTTGTTTTTAATTTGGGCAATACCCCCTTAACTTTGTCATAATGGTTAAATGTGCTCCTTTTTGATTGGTCAATACTTCTACATGGGTTTTGGAAATTGGGTCACTGTCGCTCCGCTTTTTTTGGGTTTGGGTTTTAGGTGCCAATGAGAAGCGCTTAGGAGAAGTTGAAGGACTGTATTTCCCAAAATTTTCCCAAATTAAAATTGCCCTCCAAGAGTGAGCCCCCGGTGAATGGCCCCAAAAAAATTTACTTCATTTTTGTGACCCGAGTAAAAATTTTCATTTTTACTGTGGCCAACACTCTTGGTTTAAGCAAAATTCCCCGATGTAATTTTTTGGGCCCCAACAAAACTACGGAAATTGTTTTGTTTTCGGCACATGGAGATCGGGGCAATAGCCGCTTTTTGTGGTTGTCCTCCTGGGGAACCTGGCAGCCACCCACCCGGGGCCCCGGCGCGACCCAGAACTTTTCCAGCCCGTTTAAGGTTGACACACATGTGGAAGTGATATTCCCGCCCAATTTCCCGGGGCAAAACCCGTGCTGAAATTGGGAAAACTGTTTGACAAGCTGCAACATTTGTGGGCCCACCAAAGAAAAGGGTTCCAGGCGATCCCCCCCTTGCCCAAAAATTTGTGAGTGTATTGCTCCCGGGAAGGGGGGTTTTTCCCAGCGTTTTGGGCAGACCTTTTTTGGAATAAACCCAAATCCACTTTTAGTCTTTATTTTACACCTATTAATCGAAAACCCATGGTGCCCTTGTTTTGCGAAAACTTTCCCCCTTTCCCAGGGCCCAGGCTCAAAAAAAACACCCCAGTGAAAACCGTTTTCCCAGAAACGGTTTTCCCAACTTAATTGCAAATAGTCGACTGAACCCATTTTCCGATTCTTTTTCCCCCCTGAGATCCGGTTTATCTCCCAAAAAACGGAAAAGGTTTCCTTTCCATTAATGCCCAAAAATGCCTTTCGCCTTCCCAAGGGAAATGATCACAGACCTTGTAGCCCAAATTTGGGGATCCACTAATGTTTCCCTTTTCTTTTTGGAGAAAAAGCCAGTTGTTTACCAGCTTAAAAAACTTGGGCTATTGCATCGGGGCCTCATTTTGGGTTTGTAATAAGGGGGGCTTGGTTTTTGGGGAAACATTTTTGGGTTGGGGTTTGTTCCCCCTTTACTAACTTTTTTCTTCTCCTTAGGAGCAACACCCTAAAAAACTGACCCTTTTGGTTTCATGACTCCCTACCTAAAACCCAAACGCACACGGGGGAGCGTTTTTAATGTTGCCCCCCCAACCTCTAAGGACGCAGGTGGGGGGGGTTTTTGGGTTTTGCCCTTTAAAGTCCCAGTTCCGTTGTTTGGACATCTGGGAAGGTAAAATTACTGTACAAGCCCGGATGTGCTGCAAGTGTGGGGGCCCTGAAAAATTTCTCCTTTAAAATCTGCCGAAAGCACCGCGGGCGGATCCGGCCCCCCCCCCCCAGCAAAATAGGAAAGGGGATGGAGGTCCCCCCCGGCTCCAAATCGTGAGGGGCGACAGGTGGGGGAGGCAACTCAAGCAGGTTTTTTTTTTGGTCATTCCCAAACGGTGCTGGTTTAAAACTGGCCCCGTCTCTAAATAGAGGAAATCAACAGGGGGCCCCACGGGGATTTGGCAAAACAGCTGTGATCAGTCCCTGATGGTGCATAAGAGGGAAAATTTTGGGGACTGGAAACCTTTCCTTTTTTTGGGTTTTGAGGAGCTGGGGAATTGGGTTTTGGGGAAAAATGGATAGGGGTTCAGTTGGACCAGCAAGGGACCGGAGGGAAGCTGCCTTCCCGGGGAAAAAGGGCCCAAATTCCTTGGTGTTGGTCCCCCTGGAAAAGGGGGGAAAAATGGGGGGGGCTTGCGCCCCAAAGGGGCCCCTTCCTTGTTTTTGTTTAAGGGGGTTTGGGATTTTTGTGGTTGGGGTCACAAAACAGGGTTTGTCCCAACAAAAAACACTAAAAGGGGCCCCATGCCGGGGAAAGAAGGACAGTAAGGAGTTGGGTTTTGGTGGGCTACCCTTGGGGATGCTTGGCTTTGGGGGGGGGAAATTTTTGGGTGGTTTTTGTAAACCCAGCTTTTAAATTTATGGGAAAGCTTTGGGGGAAATTTAAAAAAGATGAAAATTTTGCTCCCCAAAAACGGTGCCTGAAGGTTTGTGGGTGTAAGTGTTTTTGGGGGGGCACGAAGTTGGGCCAAAGCACACTAGTGGCCCAACCCCTTGTGTATCCAAGTCAAAAAGTGGGGTTTTTGGGTTTTCTACTTTCCAAAACCAAAAGGGGCAGTTTGGGGTGGTAAAGCACTTGTGATTTGTTTTTGCATGAAAATTTTTGCCCACCATATGTGTTTACGAATATTAAACAGAAAAATTGTTATTTGTGTTTGATTGTT
The DNA here is from genome assembly GCA_025379985.1 of Phyllomedusa bahiana. Classification (NCBI taxonomy): domain Eukaryota; kingdom Metazoa; phylum Chordata; class Amphibia; order Anura; family Hylidae; genus Phyllomedusa; species Phyllomedusa bahiana. The sequence continues at coordinate 89,845 of JAODAL010010275.1, forward strand.
ACATTAAATGTACTATTGGGCATTTTGTGTTTTGGGCCCAAAAGTGTGATTGAAAAAAGGCCAAAAGGTCGAAAAACACATAAACCACTTTGCAACCCATTGGGTTTTTTGGGTGTAAAAAATTTTTTGGGGGGGCCTTTTTTGGAAAATTTGGGGTAACCCACTAAAGGGGGGCTCTCTTTCCGAGTTGGTAAAGGGATCCTAACCCCAAAAAACCCCCAAAATATTTTGGGCCAGGTGAGCTCCACACAACAATCATGATTTTGGTCACCACCCAAAAAAAACAAGGGGGCCATTGTCACCCAAAAAGGGGCTGACATGGATCGGGGGGTGGCTGGCCTTTGTAAGGGACACAAACTTTTTAGGAGGGCCCAAAAAAGGGACATAAACATTGGAAAAAAAAGGGTTTTCCCATCTTGGCCCCATCAGGGGAAAAGGGTGTCCCACTTTGGGGTCGGGAAAATATCTAAAAGTTTTAGGTGAAATTTAATTTCTAAATACCCCGCCGTCAATGGCCCCAAAAATCTTCGGATGTGTGTTTAATGTTTAAAACTGAGGCATTTCTAAAAAGGCTAGAAAAAAAAAAAGGAAAACTAAACCCTCCCAAATCTGGGCCACATGTCTGAAAAAAATTCAGGCTCCCCAAAGCTTTTGGGACAATGCAAAACCCAATTTAGGACCCCACTTGCTTTAAATTTTTTGTTTTGTACAAAGGAGAGTGGCGCTGGGATTGGTTTTCTAAGGGCCCCAAAGTGATTGATGTACCCGGGGGGTCGGTTTCATACATGTCAACCTTAGGTGTTGAAACAGTGTTTGTTTTCAGGGAACCCCAAAAAATGCTTTCCAAAAGAGGCCTTTGCCTAAATTTTACTACTGTATGGACAAACATTACGGGGAATTAAACTTTAAATTTTTTTCCCGTCAGTGTTGATAACACTAAAAAGACAACGTGAAACGGTAAAAGGTTTTATTGCAAATTAAAATTGTAAATTTCAAAAAACAACCCCCCTGAAAATAAATCAAAAATACAGCAAGGCCCAAGTGGTGGGGGGCCCAAAATATGGTTTTTTGTGTAAACAAAAAAAATTTTTTGTGCCCAAAAAAATTTTTGGGAAGTTCCACTTGGAGGTTTTTCAAAAATCGGGGTTTTGGGAAATCTTGAGGGTTTTAAAAGCCCTTTGGGGGAGCCAAAAACAGTGGGGCGATCCCAAGGGCCCAACCCAAGGCCCCAAAACACACTTTTCTATTAAACCCCCCAAGGGCAACAAATTTGGGGAATTTTTGGGATTTTTTAGTTGTTAAACCTTTTTTGGGTTTCTTGGGCCCCCCCAAAAGTTGAGCCGGAAAAAAAGTGTGTGCCCATTTAAACCCCCGGGCAAAGGGGACCCCAGTTCAAAATGGGCCAAACACTTTCCCAAAAAAAAAAAACACCTGAGCCACTTGAAAAAAAAAACCAAAAAAAACTTTCACCAAAAAAGCTTTGCTGGCCCTGTTAGACTTTGGGGGGCCCCATTGGGCTTTTCGACGACGGCTTGGTTGTTGGGCCGGCCCAAAGCTTTGGCCCCCTTTTTTTACCCCGTTGCTTTGGCCCTGTGTGGCCTTGGGGTGGAGGAAAACCCGCCCCCTGCCCCAGGTGACAGGTCATCTCCTTTTCCCAAAATCCCCCTGGGCCCCTGGGGGTGATGAAGATGCGATGGAAGTGGCCCAAGGGGTGCCTGTTGGAAGGGGGGCACCCGGGTCCATCTCAAAAGTTAAAGCTTCCCAATGTGTAGCTTTCGTGGATGGGTTTAAAACCCCCGGTTTTAGTGGGGGGTACAATCCCCAAACCAGAGGGATCCAAAAGCCAAATGGTGCCCGGGGTTGGAAATTTTTTTACTGGGGGAAATTTTTACCCCAGATTTGTGGACCCATGCTAATAAAGGGCCTCCAAAAATTGTTTTCCTTTTGGCATCCCTGCTTTTCACTCCGGTCAGGAAATTGGAGTTGGGGGGCAAAAAATCTGCAGTTGAATTGGGGAAACTGGGTGGTGGTGGAGTAAGGGGGGGCCGCTTCCCCAGGCCCTGGACTCCTTTCAACCCCGGGTTTTCTTTTTTTTCCAAAGGAGATTTTAATTTTTTTTTTTGAAGAAGGCGGGCCACTTGGGGGGGGTTTGCAAATTTTGGTCTTCAAACAAAAAACCAAAAGGGGAAAGGAGGAAAGGAAAAAGAAAATTTTTAAATTTTTTCCGGGGGGGGGGGGGGGGGGGGGGAAAAAAATTTTTTAAAAACTTGAGGATTTTTTTTGGAAAAAAATTTTGGGGGCAGGGGGGGGGGGGCAATTAGGAATTAATTTTATTTTGCAAAATAAAAATATTATTTTTGGGGGGGACTTTTAGGTTTTTAATTCATAAGGGGGAAAGGGGGGGGGGGAAAAAGGGGGGGGATTTTTTGAGGTGACCAAAAATTGGTTTCCTTTAAATTTTTCCCCGGGGGGAAATACACACCCATGGAAAAATATTTTTCACAAAACACCCAAAGGGCTTTCTAATTAAAGATTTTTTAAAAAGGGAAAGGGCCCTTTAACAATTTTAAAGGGGGGAAAAATTTAGGTTTAAAACACAGTGGTTTTAGGTGGCGGGATGAGTGCGTGGGGCGGGCTGAATTTTTCCCCCAAAACACTTTTTACAAGGCATGTTTGGGGGCCCAAAAACCACCCCAACATTCCAAAAGGTTTGAAGTTTTGGGGTCCTTTGTTTCAAAAGGGGGGGAAAATGGGGGGGGGAAAAGGGGGAAAAAATTTTGCTGCTATGGTGGGGCTCTGACACTACCCCGAGCTGACACGACTCGGAGGGTCTCCCAACGCAAGGTTGGCCCGTAAAAAGCAAAACCCCCCCCCCCCCCCCCCCCCCCCCCCCCAAAATTTTCCTGTATTTTTTTTAAGCTGCTTTGGGGCACAGGGGCAAAGGGGGGGTTGCAGGGATTTTGTTTAAAAAAAGCAAAAGTCAAGAGGTTTTTAACAGCCTGGATAGAAAACCAGGGCAAAAGGGTTTTCTTGCCTTACAAAACAATTTCAACAAGGGACCAACAACTGAGGTCCAAAAAGGGAGGGAATGGGGGGGGGGGTTTGGGCCCTTTAAAAAAAGTTTACCTAACTGCACCCTTTTTGAAACACTTATGAACTTGGGACAAAGCTTTGAAAGGTAAGGGAAAAAAGTTTAAAAAGTACACAACAGGGATTTAGAAAACCCAAAAAAGGGCCCCAAATTTTCAAACACAAAAAAAATTTAACCCCTTTAACCCAAACCTTTCAGGGCCGCCCCATTTGCAGGGCTATGTGGAAGTATAATGACGCAAGGGAAAAAAAACCCTGTCTTAGAATATAAACAAAAGAAATGATTAACAACAAAAGGGCAGCCTTTGTGTGAAAACTAACTTTCGTAAGTTGACTTTTTTTTAACACAAACAAGGTGGTTCCATTTATGTTTTCAAAGCAGAAACCCCTTTAAATCGGAAAGTTTAGCACACATAGTCACTATGCCCGGGAAATAAGACATTATCACAGTGATTATTGACAGATTTTGGTGGCCCTTTTGAAAGGGGACCTTGATAACCCGTGTGGTTTAACAAAAAGGGGTGCCAACCAAAACCCAAAAGCCCCTAGGATATGCTCCAAATTGTGGGGACCCATCAGTTTTCCAAAAAACACAACCCTCCACAAAACCCCCAAATCCTTCCAAAAACAAACCTCCAGACCATTTTTTAAATTTAAAAGATGTGGGGATGCAGGACATCCGGAAAGGCCCCCCAAAAACCTTTGGGCCTGGGGTCGGGGGGGTGAAGGTGGCAGCCCCTGCCGTCCAAAAGGGATCAAAGCCGGGGTCAAAAAACCCGTTGGGAAACCTAAACCAGCCGGTTTTTGACGCTCAACTCCCCCAGATTTGGGCACGCTCCACAATGGTGGGTACAAACCCGGTCTTCTTTGCCATGGGAAACCCGTCAGGAGAGGGCCAAAAAAGTCGGGGAAAGATTTGGGCCCAAAAATTGGGGCAAAAAAAAAAAAAAAGTTTTTCAAAACCCGCACTTAAAACCCCCGGGGAAAATTTAGGGGCTGCTAAAATACCAATTTAAAAAACCTTTGTACAATTTAGGTGTTTAAAGGTAACACATTACACAAAATAACAACCCGAGGGAGAAAATGGGTTAAGGGGGAAAAAAAACCAAAACAAAATAAAGTTTACGTTTTCAGATTAGAATTGATGTAAAGGCTTTTCCTTCTACCCCAAAAAACAAACTTCCCCTTTTGGGGCCCCAAAAGAAATAAGGCACAGTGAATTTCCCACCCCCAAAAAAATTCCCACATCCCTTTTCCCCAAAATATGGGGGAAGGGGGGGGAGGCACCATACCCCCTCAAACCAACATAACACCCTTTGGGACACCCAAATCGGAGTTGATAGGAAATTAAACCCCGCGCCAGTATGGTAGTAGGGGCAAAAAGTTGGCAGATGGGCATTTCACTTTCCTCACCCGAATTTGATTCTAATGGCGAAAAAAAAATTTTTGACTCTTGCTGGGGCCCCCGGGCCCCCTTTGGGCTCCCCGGGCCCCCGAAGAGCCAGGGGGAGAAGTGGGGAAAGAGAGGCGGGGTTGGAAAAGAGTCGCAAGGAGGGAGCAGAAACGCAGTTTGGGAAAAATGGCTGAGGAGCCCGGCGGCTGGAAATCTGTGGGGTGCGGAAAATTAGAGAAGAGGGCTGGGGGAAACACTGTGGTCTGTGTCCCCCCTTTTTGAAAAGGGGCAGGTGGCATATCAAGCGTTCCCGCGCGCCCAAGGAAATCCATAACCTCATCCCTTTTAAATGCTTGGGAAAGTGAGGGGGGCAAAGAAATTTGGCTTGCAGGCTCCTTGGCGCTGGGAATCCTCCTATGGAATAGGAAGGCAAAACAAGAAGGTGAATTTTGACTTTTTTTTTTTACAGGTGAGGGCCCCCTTAACTAATGCGCCTAAAACCCCCACGCGCCTCACACTGGCGAGGCGCAGGGAAGTTTTTAAAAACAATATGAGCGCAATTCCCTGGTTGGGAAAATAGCGATCCAAATTTTGATTTTCCCGGTGGGGGCCCTTCCTTTTGTGCCTTTAAATCCCGCCCCTGACCCCCACCCTGGCGGGCGCGGTTGGGGTTTTCAAATCACAAAAAAAATATGGGGGGGCGCCAAAGTGTAAAACTTTTATTCAATTTAATTCATTTTGGGCTTTCCCTTTTTTTTTTGTTTTTCCCCCTTTTATTGGTAAATTTCCCAAAAAAAAACAAAAGAAAACCCCAAAAAAACAAGTATTCAAAATTTTCTTTTGATTTTTTGTGGCCCAAAATTATTGTTAAATTTTATATGGGGAAAATCTTTTATTTGATTTCGGCCAGGGAAGTTTTCTTACAGATTGGAATTTAAAAACCCCTTTAAGGGGCGTCGTCGCTCTCCCAAATTTGGGCCAAATTTAACCCCCGCCCCTTTTAACTTAGGCAAACCCAAAAAAAAGCTCGCCTTTCCCTTTTTTTCCCAAAAGAACAATTTTTTGAAAATAGCTCCCCGCTTGATTGGTAAGCTGGGCGGCCCCCGCTTTGCTCAAACCAATTTAGCTTTTTCAGCCTTTTTTTCTGTATTTTGAAGTGTCCCGCCTTTGAAAATTTATTTGGTTTTTTTTCCCATAGGGTTTGAATGGGCCACTGTCGCTCCTTTTTCCCACTGGTGGTTACCCAAAAACCCAAACGAAGAGTTTAACTTTTTGTATTTTTGTTTTTTCCCCGGGAATTCTCTTTTTCCCCAAATTTTTTTTTGTAGTGCCCGGGGCTCGGGACAAAGCGTTGTTTGGGATTTAAAGGGTTTTTTTGTTAGAGAAGGTTTCAGCCCCTTTTTTTGATTTAAATTTTACAAATTAATAAAAAACAATTTTTTTTTTTCTTTTTTAAAGCCGCAAAGGCGCTGGGCCGGGGATTGAAATTTCGCCCAAATTTCCCTAGGACTACAATGGGAAAAGTAGCTCGCGCTCTGATTTGGGGGGGATAGCCAAGCCCCCCCCTTGTGAACCAAAAAAGTTTTTTTTGCCTTTTTACTGTATTTTGAACTGTCCCGCCTTTGATTTTGATTGGTCCAGAATTCTCCATCGGTTAGAATGGTTCATCGTTGCTCCTATTCTGATTGGCTGGTTTCTGCCGAGCAATGATAAGCGCTTACAGAATTTAATTAGGTTTCAACTCTTTTCCAGAGAATGTTGTACGCCTTTATAAAGGGGATTTTGGGATTCTTACTCCGCACAGACATGTTTAAGGATTTCTCGCTGTTTTCCAGCCTGTCTCGAATTGGAATACATGTTCGGCGCAGTCCCGCACTGCGCTTAAGTCCCCACACTGCGCCCCACACACTGGCGAGGCGCGGCGGAATTTACACCGCATGTATGATGGCACTACGTCGGGCGGCGAATCTTAGGCGCAAGCCCGCACTGAGCCCCACACACTGGCGAGGCACCGCGGACTTTTCATGGTATGTATGAGCGCGCCCCGGCGCCGACATAAATCAGGCGCAGATTTCTCTGAAAATCTGGCAAAAAGGTGCGCCACGACGTGGCGAGCTTCATACATGTGGCCCTTAATGCACACAAAAATTATTATTATTATTAGTCATACATTTTGCATAATTATCTGTAATATCCCTATATATCACAAGGCATTATGGGAAAGGGGCTGAGAAGCCCACAGCGCCCTCTGTTGGTTGTAACAAATTCTCAATTTGCTTTTGACCCACCGAGTCTTGAGAAAGCAAAAAGGATTTTTTAGCCAAGACTCGGTGGGTCAAAAGCAAATTGAGGATTTGTTACAACCAAAAGAGGGCGCTGTGGGCTTCTCAGCCCTTTTCCCATAATGCCTTGTGAGATGAAGATGCTAAGTAGAGGGCGAAAAGGCAAAAACAAAAACTCTACAAGCCGTTGTCTGGGTTGCTCTCCTTAAGGAGAGATCTTCCCTTCCTGAGCTACCCGATGCCTCCCACACAGCCAGCCAGTATCTTCTCTACTCTGCACTGAAGAGGGAAATAAATCCCGAAACAGCATTGTCTGTAGATGAGAGATACTGGCTTGGCTAAAGAATCCTTTTTGCTTTCTCAAGACTCGGTGGGTCAAAAGCAAATTGAGGATTTGTTACAACCAACAGAGGGCGCTGTGGGCTTCTCAGCCCATTTCCCATAATGCCTTGTGATATGCAGATGCTAAGTAGAGGGCGAAAAGGCAAAACAAAAACTCTACAAGCCGTTCGTTCGGTGCTCTCCTTAAGGAGAGATCTTCCCTTCCTGTAATATCCCTGTGAGCCATGCCCATAGGCCTCTGAACCAATTTGCTGGGTTTAAGAATGAAAACGTATCACTCCATCATGATTCCTCCTTCACTTGTTGCTTTCTCAACCAATCATCACTCATTTCTGCAACTCATTTCTGCTGGGTCAATGTAATGATAGCAGGCGGGGCCTGTAATCTGGCACATTCCACCTTCCTGTGCTGTAAGATGCATCCGTGCAGCATTCGGCCGGTGTGTCCATGCTACTCCTATGTATCAGAACGCCGCAGAGTGCTTTATAAGGTATTTACCTGTCTTGATTGATGTGTTACGCTACTAGTCTGAACATGACTTACTTCTATTATTGAAAGCCTATAAACTGCATTGGTTTGGCTGTACACGTACTTATACGGAATAAAAAAACATTGATGTTTAGCAAGTTACCGGGTCTGACATATCATTTGCACATTTATGGACTCCAGGGAAGACAAGGGAGACCTCCCGACATAGACCCAAAAGGCGTAAATAACATCGTAGAAGGATAAACGGTACTACGTATATTGAATTGGCCTTACCTATTAACACAGGAGCCCATATTATTCTCAACTTTACCAATGGGACTGGTACTGTTTTAAATTCCCAACCCTCCTGTACTAACACACTCACATTCTGACCCTCAGCTATCTGTGTTGTGAGGGTAATTTGTAAGAAGGGTGAATGTGTCCATCCTGCTATGGGTAAGGATACTCCGGTACTCCAATGGTATTCCATCATTGGTCCAGATTCAGAATTGGAGCCGCATCATCTTTACCTAGGGGGTAACAAGACATAGTGGACAGTTTCTCCCAGGTTAATGGAATTGCTAGGTAGGAGATAGTTCTAGCACTTGCTGGGGTGTGTGTACATATCCAACAGTCACCGTATTTGTGTCAGTATTGTCTACAAGTGAATCTTATAATAGTTTATGATGTTGCAAGAACTTATTATCCTAAGGATTGTTCAGCATATCATCTCCTATAAGAGATAAACATCATCCTTCATCTTTCATTTAATCACAGGGAGGAGTGATCCTTGTAGTGGCTGGCGTAGACCCAGTTCTTCTCTCCCTAGTTTCACCAAGGTTTCTGTTGTCAGCAGGACTTGGAAGGGATCATCAAAACGAGGCTCAATACTCCTTCTCACGTGCCTTTTAAGGACCACCTAGTCATCTGGATCAAGGTTGTGGATACTCAGGTCACTGCTTGGATCCGGAATGGAATAAAAAACTTGTTTATGTATTGCTTTAAAGTGTTTATGCAGGGTCCGTACATATCCTGTCATACTGGTATGTTCCATCTGTAAAACCTATGGGAGCCCTGTTTTGGGAGGAGTACCAAACAAGATTTCATAGGGAGACAGTTTTGTTTTCCTGTGAGGTATACAGAAGACTGAAAATAAAGGTAACAGCAAACACTCTGGTCCTGGCTTCCCTGTTTTTTCCATAGATTTCTGTATTTTAAGTTATAGAGTTTCATTTAATCGTTCTACTTTTCCACTGCTCTGAGGATGGTAAAGGACATGAAATGCCTCTTCTATATCTAGGGTAATTCTAACTTCCTTAATGACTTCCCCTGTGAAGTGTGTTCCTCTATCACTCACTATTGTTTCTTGTAGCCCAAATCGAAAAACAAGCTCCTTAGTCAACTTTTGGGCAGTTGGTTGTGCTGTTATTTTCGGTACTGGGTAGGTCTCTGGCCAACCAGAAAAGATGTCTACTCAAACAAGGACATATTCATATATCCCTACCTTGGGAAGTTAGGTACAGTCAATTTGCACTCTCTAGAATGGATACAGCAGTCGAGGTGTGTGTTTCAGTGGGACTTTTATTTCTTTACCTGTATTGTGTTTTTCACATGTCATACAGGCTTGGGAGTATCTGGCTGCAGCTGTACTGAAGCCCGGAGCAACCCAATAATTTGTCTACTAATGAGCACATAGTGGTATTAGACTGATGGGTCCGTCCATGGGCTGCTCGGGTCATCATTGGGAAAAGGACCCATGTGAGGCAGAGGTTATTTCCCACACTCCACAGGCTACCCTCATCTAGTTGGGCTCCCTTTTTCTCCCACTCCCCCTTTTCAGCCTTCTGAGCTTGGGATTGAAGGGTCTTAAGAACATCAGGGTCTATAGTGGACACAGCCTGTACAATCACAGGATCCTTAACCCTAGGCTTTCTTGCAGCCTGTTTTGCTGCTTCGTCTGCTCTAGCATTTTACCTTGCTTCGGGGTTGTCACATTTTGTGTGTGCCCTGACCTTAATTATTTCAACCTCTGTAGGCAATAACAAGGCTTCCATTTAGTCTCTGACACTTTCTGCATTCTTGATGGTAAACCCATTTGAATGCCCTCAACTCCCCCTCCTGTGCAGACAAATGAGGTCAGAGTGGTTCAGCTTTTATTACGTCATGTTGTGTGACACACATATCCAGTATGATACCTGTCGTCTTCCTGGTACCTAGATCTATCAACAAAAAAAAAAAAATTTGGATTATAGATTGTGGAATCCTTCACATGGGCAAATCCTTCTGTTTCTTGTGCCCATTAGGACCATAATATCATGTTCTTCCTCACCTACACAATCTATTTCTTTCTCTTTTGGATTTAGGTTTAATGGTAATAGAGTAATAGAGTGGCAAGGTTCAAGGTTTTACATCGGGTCAATGTAACATTTGGGGGCATCAGTAATGCACTCTGCAGGTGTAGCTGATTGACTATAGAGTTATGCCATGGTTGTACCTGAGAAAGAATACCATGTACATCATGCAGTGTGTGTATATTGTAACGTGGTAATCCAGTACAATCTTGCTTAAAAGTACTTGTACTGCAATTACTACTCATATACATGAGGGGGCTTCTCTTGCCACTGGATCTAAACTAGCTGAATAATACGCTACTTGTCTCTACTTTGTACCATGTGACTGTGTAAGGACTGCCGTGGTGTGAACTGCCATCTCGGTGCAGTACAGTGAGAATGGCTTTTCATAGTCATGTGTGCCCAGGACAGGTGCAGAGGAAATTAACAATGTCAAAGTTTGGAAATTGTTAGGTGCCTCTTCTGTCAGCTTAAATGGCTGTGCAGCCATACACTCATACAGAGGCTACTTAAGCAAAGAAGCTGAACATATCCAATGTCTAGAATATGATATTAAGCCCAGGAATGTCCGGAGCTGTGCTAGATTCCTAGGAGGAGTCAGTTCCTGTATGATAGGTATTCCTTCTCTGGTCAGGTGCCTGGCACCAGCTAACAGACAGTGTCCTAGAAAAGTGACCTTTGTCTGTACAAACTATAACTTGTCTTTTGAGGCTTTACACACTTGATCAGCTAAAAAAAACATAAGAGAGCTATTATAGCCTCTTAACACGTCCCCTCTATCACCGAACAGATCAATAAATCATCAATATACTGCAACAATACTGTCCGTGAGTTAGGTGGTGTCCACTGTTGCAGCACTTAGGACAGGGGAGAATGTGCCTCTTGGGGTAACACAGTACATGAATATTGTTTCCCTCTAAAAGTAAATGCAAACAGGTATTGGCAGTCTGGATGTAAGAGTACAATGAAAAAAGAATTTTCAAGGTCCACCACCGACAAGTGAGTAGATTTACTGGGTACTTCAGCAAGTAAAGTATGAGGGTTTGGTACAACTGAAGTGAGAAATTCTGTCGTTGCATTTATAGCCCTTAAATCATGCACCATCCGGTATGTGACAGGGATATATGATGCTGACTTCTTTTTCACCAGATACAATAGGGGTGTTAATTGTAGAGGAAGTGGTTTTTAGATCACCTATTATTTGACCAATGGCTGCTTCTTGTGTCAGGCTAAGGGGTTACTGTGCTATGCATGGTAGGGTGACACCTGGTTTGATTTGCACATTTATAGGGGTCACCCTTGATCTGCCTAAGTTAATCTTACTGGTCGCCCAGAGATTGTCAGGCACTGCTGTAAGTGAAGTAAAGCTGAGTAATGTCAGTGCTTGGTCTGTATGTTCAGAATCTAAAAACACACAGGAATTTAGTTTACACATCTGTTCCTCTGTCCACCCAAGAGTTAATGTGACTGTCCCATCAGACTTGAAATGGATATGAAGTTGCAAAGTCTGAAGAACATCTGCTCCCAAAAGATTTACAGGTGTTGTGTCACTGACTAGGAACCGTGTGAGAATCATATGAGAGGATGGAACCCTCAAATCTCCTGTGTGTATCTCAGTTTACAGTGTTATGGTTAGGGGAGTGTCTATGGGATTACCCTCTACACCTATGTAAATTATAAAATCATCAGTTATCTCGTACGAAAGATATCAGTTATGTGTGCCGTTCTGGTTCAGCTAGCTATAAACAAAAAAAATCCAATAATTTTGTCCATCTGGTTTGGCCAGAGGGGCTGGGACAAATCCCTCTCTCTTATCAATCACTATTCTCTACAATGACCACTATAATCAATAGAAATAGCAGTACACACCAATCAGAATCAATATGCTGTTGATATCTATTCCCCTCTGTTCATCCCTGGAGACATTCACTCTCCCTTCTCCTGCAGGAATTCTTTCAATCCACATACACTGTTTCACCACTCTCTCTGCACACTGACCTTTCACATTTCATCAAAAACTAGGTCATCAAATATTATTGAAACCAGTTGCCACACAAAAGGCTGTTGTGTAATCAGAGCAAAGTTGCATTCGACACCTCCCTTCATGGGGAGTCTCTTTATCATGTAATCCACAGCTCAATTCTGGTCCTGTGGGGATATGGTTGGTTATACTTCATTTACTTACCGTGCCATCAAGCAGGGAGTCATACGTGTCATCAATCACTCCCCTTCAGACACCCTCTCTAATTTTTTGGGATTATTCAGTCGTTCAACATCCAATCACTGTTCAAACAGCAAACATATCCATATATAGAACTGAACCACAATCACATTACTATAATGATTCAGAACAGCTGGACAGAGAAGCAATACTTGAAGAAACAGAACATATATATATATATATATATATATATATATATATGTATATATATATATATATATATATATATATATTATATATTATATTTTTTTTTTTTTAAGACAAAGTTATCTTTCCTGCAACTGCTTATTATTCTGCTTTTTAACCCCTTCCTGACAGAGCTTTTTTTTGTCAAACTTGTTTTTCCCTCCTCACTTTCCCAGAGCCATAACTTTTTTAGTTTTCCACCTACATAGACATATGTAGGCTTTTATATTGTAGGACAAGATGTACTTTCTAATGGTGGTATTGATATTACCATAGAATATACTGGGAAACCACAAAAAAAAATCTAAGTGGGGCAAAATGTGAAAAATATCTTACTTGTGCCATGTTTGCAGGAGTTTTGTTTTTACGGCATAAAAATGATGTGTTATCTGTATTCTACAGGTTGATATGCATCTGCCAATACCAAACATGTAGGGTTTCCATTATGTTTTGGTACCGTTTGAAACTTGTGCAGCGGCGCCATTTTCTGCGGCCAAAAACTTTTTTGTACTAGCACCTACGGACTTTATCGAGGGGACATTTTTTGCGGGCTGAAGTTTGCTTTTTATTGCTACCAGTTTGGAAAGCATGCAACTTTTTTGATTAAATTTATTCCAGTTTTTATGGAATGTGAAATGACCAAAAGATCTTAATTTTAGGGTTTGGAATTTTTTTTCTTCAACAGTGTTCCGCGTACAGGATAAATTATGTTAGGGGGAGTGATCATTTTTATAGCCTAATGCATTGTATAGACCAATATGGCGGTCTTGTCTGGGGCCGGAAGTGGAAAAATCGAAAACATGGCGGCAATGGAAGCCTTCACAAGGCTTCCAGTTGCCATGTTAAGCAATCCAGACCCCGTGATTTCGGCATGGGTGCCCCAATCGCCGTGAGGAATGGTTTGCCATGGTGTCTGAGGTTAAACAGCGATGTAACTACCAGGTTTAGCAGCTAACACCCGGCGGCTATGTAGCAGGATCAATGCCCTTTACTGGCATCAGGACGTACTCATACGTCCAATTTTGGTTAATGGTTTAAGTATTGACCATACCTTGGGTTTCCAGATGCCTAAAATCTGTTAGTCTGATAACCCACGTTGTTGCCAAGTTAATTGTTGTCGCTAATACAGAGGTTAAGGTATGATCGGCTTTTCAAATAAAAATCAGTTGAAGGTAAAAATATCCAGGATTTATTTAAATGCAAGCATTGAGAGACACACGTAGTATCCAGCACCGGCATATACAGAGATGTATCCCAGCCAAGTTCTTGACTTTTATACCTCATAGCCCCCCTTCTTCTCTAAGAATACATCAGCCATCAGTTTAAACCATGAAGCAGCAAGATAGTTTCCTATTTGCTGGTTTAAAACAAACTAATACATATGCAGAACAGTCTACACCTTTTGGCATACAGTATTATTTCTAAAACAAAGACTCTTGTCCAAGGAGAAATATTTCAAGATTTGAATAGACCCATACATCCAGTCCATATGTTTTCTATTTATAGGCGCCATCCTGTCTGGTGAGGGGCCTCAAGTCCACATTCAATTTCAATACCTATGTATACCTCAATCATTATATACTTAATGAGTACAAAAATTATTAAAAAGCATATAAAAGTCATATAGGTATATAAAATTATTAAATATTACCCTCACAGATGTAATAATTTTTCTGTGAGTTTTTTGGAGAGGCCCTAATATATAGTAACTGCCTTCGGTGAATGCAGTCAACATAAAACTTTAATTTTGTTCGACAAACGCAACAAAAGTGGGATTAGGTTTAGAGATATATAGTCATTCGGCCCTGAATTAATAATGACTCCTAAGTATTTGAAAGAAGAGACCACCTGAAGATGAGCTGCCTCTTCCAAACCAGTATAAGGCAATAGGTCCAAAGGAAGCAGAATACAACACTTTCCCAAACTCTTCAGTATATGACATAATCGGGCCTATTGAAGACTCAACATCACCTACAATGGTAACACGTCAGCATATAACGAAATACGCTCCTCTACTCTTGGGCATTTAAATCCTTTTATATCCTCTGCCACTCTTGTAACACAGGCCAGTGGCTCAATAGCCAGTGCAATGAGTTGTGGCGATAGAGGGCATTCCTGCCTAGTTCCTCTTTTAGATTTTATTTTTGCAGTTGGCTACATGTACAAAAGCTTAACAGTAGCAACAAAGCTCAGTCCAAAACCCATTCCTCCTTTGTAGCGTTGAGGAAAAGAATTGTTCTTCCTCCAGTGCCACCGTCATCACTCATCAGTATATTTAGGAACATATGGCAAATATTAATTTTCAAGTACTTAGCTGGCATAAAACCTAATTGGTCATCATGAATTACTTCCGCAATAACTGTATTCAGATGATTGCCAATAATTTATCATCTGTCTGCAATAAAGAGATGGGTCTAGGTTAGTTAGATCCTTTCCTGGATTGAGAATGAGCACTATTATGGCCTCCCATATAGATATAAGTAATTTTCCCTTAACCAATGCAGACAAAAAATCCTCCAGCAGCTGCGACAACAACATGTCTTTATAAAGGCCATCGGGTACTAGTGCCTTTTAATTTGGGATTTATCTCATTGCCTGATCTTATTCCTCACAAGTAACTGGTCCATCCAGCAGCTGTCCGGCTTTGACCACCAGTTGCAGCAATGTGATAGGTATGATTCCAGGTCAGACTCTTGGCTTAAACTTTTACATGTATAAAGAGTTTTATAAAAATGAAGCATAACTCCCAAAATATCTGGTCCATCTGTGGCTCTCACCCCCATATCTGACACTCATTCCACTATAAAAGCAGTGCCCTATGTATATAGATTCCTAAAAAAGGCCTTCATAATACCTCAGATACAAGAGGGTGAAGCCCCCCCATTAATACTTAAGAATTCCTCAAGCTCAGGTTCAAATGCTGTGCCAATTAGTTGTATCCAAAAAGGGTTCAAGTGTCATAGGTTACTGGGACACATCCCTCTTCCACCAAAGTCTAATTGAACTCTTACCAGGGAATCATCTGAAATACTCCTGACTAAGTGCTCCACCACTTTCACCAGATTATCCAAGTTTATTGTAAGATCTCTTCTGGAAACGGCGTGGTGCATCAGAGAGTAGCATGAATATTGCCTAAAAGTCAGGTTTCTTAATTGTCAAATGTCCCTCTGGCCTACCTACTTCAACAAACGAGGCAGAGTTGTTGGTGGTGACAAGGGATCAGTGGTCAATGTATATCATAATCCAACCACCTTAAGGTTTAAAGCATATTTATAGAGCCATGTATATTAGGATATTTTTGTCAGGCCCAATTCACCACATAGTAATTAAACAGATTACATGGCATACATCTGTAGTCAGGGGGTCAATGGTACTAGCAGGGAACTTATCCCAAAATGGGTGCATATAATTACTAAAATTTCTCACTATCAGGGTGGGAATCCCTGGGGACTAGTGTTGAGCGATTTTTATCGACAAAGTTGAAATCGGCAAGGTTTTTAATGGTGATCGAAATTTCCAGATCATGCGATAATAAGGTAAAATCTGAGCATCATCTATTAAGATCGCGCCTTTTTCGGCGCTTCCTGTAATTTTGGCGGCCAGCAAATCAGATTACAGAATAGAGCAGGGTGAGATGTGTGTGCGACGTCATGACTGGGATGTGTATGGTTGCGATTGGCTGGAAAAATCACATGACCTCGTTTCACATAGAACAGCGTTTAACAGTTTGCTATTGAAATATTTCCTGGATATTGGGCAGCCTGAACTTATATTGGATACACATCATTTCTAGTAACTGCAGGTCTCTTTGTTAGCTGCAAAACTCCACTTTTATAACATATACATTTCAGAAGGTTTCATTTTCCCAAAAATTTAATAACC